>BGNK01007386.1:2583-18330 GCA_003297005.1 Symbiodinium sp. clade A Y106
GCCGGGAGGTCTTGGGATAAGTTCCTCCTGGCGAGGTGGATTGTCGTCCATGGGTCGTCCTACAGCCCTTTAAAAGACTGAAGCAATACGGCTGATAACCAGTTGAGCAGACCGAAACCGACAATCAATCCGAAGATCACTGAAGGTCGAGGTCTGAAGACGAAAAGAGGAAAGGGGGGAAGCCTTCAAAGGAACCCCGAATCCACGAACGGCTAGAANCAGTTGAGCAGACCGAAACCGACAATCAATCCGAAGATCACTGAAGGTCGAGGTCTGAAGACGAAAAGAGGAAAGGGGGGAAGCCTTCAAAGGAACCCCGAATCCACGAACGGCTAGAAGCTCAAAAGCCGCCTTTTTCATCTTGAGCCAAAATGGTTCATGTCATAGATGGCTTTGAACAGCTGCTCTTGCATGATCAGATAACATAGCTTTACAATGGAGAGGAGCGTCGTAATTTCTCAACNNGCCGCCTTTTTCATCTTGAGCCAAAATGGTTCATGTCATAGATGGCTTTGAACAGCTGCTCTTGCATGATCAGATAACATAGCTTTACAATGGAGAGGAGCGTCGTAATTTCTCAACTTTAACCACACCAACAGAATCTCTGAATACTGCGATGATTTCCAAACGGCCCGGTGCAACTCGTTTGTGGCTTGGCGGTCTCAGGTATGGAACCGATCTGGGTTCAATGCAGCAGGCTCTTCTACTGTAGACGGCATGTTGAACGGAAAAACCGCGTGGAAATAAGCTTGTGCAATCCTCTCTCTGACTTGACTGTTTTTCCTATCTTCGAACTTCAGAGGTAAAGATCCGCAGCCACATAGGCAGCCTCTCACAATAAAGAAACGGCTTTGGGGTATTCGGCTTAGTCCCGGGCCATATTCTGCAGTCAGGAATCACACTCACTGATGGGCCAAAGGCTTAAGCAACAGCTTTTTGGTGTGCTTGGGGACGGCCTGTTTTACAGGTATACCAAGCTGATCAGGTTTGGCTTCCCTCTCCGATGCACAGCTTCGCAGGACATGGTAGCATCAGACAGCCGTACTGCCCTGCTGCAAAAGCACTGTTGTCAATATTCCTATCCCTTGGTTCGAGGATGTTCGAGGGTTCCCCACACACACACACACACACACGCATGCACACGCACACGCACAAACACACACACACACATACAAAGGATGTAATTGAGGCAGAGATCCGTGCAAGTCGCCAACTGTACCAGGGTAGCCAAGTCTTTCGGCGTTCTGCAGCCGTTCTCCGCGGAAGTGCACTCCACCGAGTACGCCCTTCCACTGTCCACCTTGAATCTCATCACGGGGATCCTCCGCACACGCACCAATACTCTGGAATCTGTTGAAACTACGTACGACCAAACGCGGGCCTCTCCACCCCACGACGGAGGAGTCTCACCGGGCCCCAACTGCACCAGTTTGGACACTGCGCACCCATCAATGATGTCTGTGCGCACGTACATGCTGGTCCTGTAGGCAGGTGTGTGACGGTGTCTGAGCACGCGGCTCGATTGCTAAACACAGATGGAGGGCCTGATGCCAAGCTTCACGAACTCTTCCGTGAACTTCTTGGCAAACTCGTCGAGAGGATCGCCAACCAGATCTTTCATGGATGTTGCCATGGCTTTCAACCTGCCAACCACCGTCGACAATCAACCGGTCAAGTACACCGAAAAAATTAAAAAAAAAACAAATTCTCTTTCACATCCGACCTGAACCTGTCAGATTCTCGGGCCAGCTCATTCAGTTCACGCACGTCGATGGGGAGCTTTCCATAGCTGTTTCCGCGCCGCGAGACCCATGAAACAGTCATCCAGTCCTTCGGCAAAGTGCCGTTACGGAGTGGGACAGCCGTGAAAATCTTAGCCATGAAAGCTCGTGGGCAAAGCCTTTCCCCACTCCTCTACAGGTGCCGAGCCGAATTCACGCAAATCGATGATATCCTCGCTCGTTGACACATGCGTCGCTCGATCGTGCTTTCTTCAAGCGCATCGTAGATGCTGCTTCGAAACAGTGGCATAGTGTGGCAATGTAGAAATTCTCCACACCTTTCAAGAAAGCACGTGGGATAATGCTGAAACATTGAAGCCGAATGTGCGGAAGTTTCGCGTGATATGGAGCTCCAGGTTTCAACACATTGTCCTGGGCGTAGTGAGCGGCCGAGGGCAACATGCCAGTGCAATGTTTTGCACGCCGGAATACACACGCAAATTAAGCCGGAGTACCTGTGAATGAATCTCTGAATGAATGATTCACCGAGCTGCGGCGACGACAACCGCATTGTCTGCGAGAATGTTGATTTCTTCCTGAGAAGACTTGATCCATTGATTTCGGTCAACATGCACAGTCGCACTCCAATGAAAATTTCTTCTTCTAAGCATCCAAGTTCCGCAAATCGTCGTGGAAAGCCTCGTAGTCTGGCGCGCGGTGTACGCAAGTGCAGGAATGGGGTTCGAATGCCAATCAACATAACGATGCGCTCACTAGCCACCTTGCCTGAGTACCCAAAGGACAAGAAGTGACGAGACCCATTGCAGTCATGCAGCTGTCCCGCGCTGATCCATGAAGACCTCTCCACCGCGAGTGGTTTTCCAAGAAGCCGAGGCAAGACACTGCACGAGCCACAACAGACCGCCACATTGGCTCAGTCCCAAGATGTATGGTTGCTTTTAAAGAGGGCTCTAAAGCTATGCCTGCCCCTCCAACCCTGAGCTCATGTCGGACAGGGCGGGCCGAAGAAGCAGCAATTTGTATGTTTACACTTACAATAAAGTCAGCTGAGAAACCATGTCAACACTGCGCTCGCCATACTTCTCGAGGACTAATTGCACGGCATCGTCAGAGTGGCCAAGCTGGACAGTCACAACATGTGAGAGGCCGGCCATCTCGATGTGGTTCCGGGCCTCTTGGAAGCGTAGCATGAACTCACGCACTTATGGCTTTTCTCGAGAGCAGGCTCTCCCACGACTAGGCAGATTGTTTCCTGGAAAGCCCACTGCTGCTGAGGTGCAATGGTCGCCTTGGGTGCAGTTGAGTGGGAAAGATATCTTATTCCTGGTTTGCAGCGTCTGCCAAACAACATTAGTGGGGACTGGGCGACTGTTAAGACTCGCAGAAACGCAGCAGACCAAACACCTCTTCGGATGGGCCTTGCGGCTTGTCACGTCATTCCCACACAGCGAATGGTGGACTTAACGAAAACTCGCACAGCAGGTCTACCACATAATGAAGAAGATAAAGCCTTGCAGCTCTGGTTTGTTGAAGCTGTTTTTGAGGTTGAAACTCATCGAGAGCGACACGTTTACAGGACATTACAGGGTGAGGCTCAGACCCGAAACCGGAAACGAAGGCATGAGGTATAGGGGGCCGGGATCACTTGCTTCATGTTCAAGCTTTGTCGGAGCTTCCAAGTCAAAGGTGACAGTAAACAATATGCAGGTCTGTTTCGCTCTGGCGTCCGTTCTGTATAACTGCCGAAGTTTGTGTTGCATCCAGGCCGAACCTAAACCCAGCTCTGCGGAGCGGTCCCCCGGCTCTGCGGCCAGGCTGAGGCGAGGCGAGACGGAGGATTCTAACAGAAGCTTGATGGACACGTGCTTAGTATTCAGCTGGCAGGCATTGACCGGATCCATCTCCATTGTCACAACCTTGCCATTCCACGTGTCAACTTGCAGCGCCATTCGTGTGGACCTTGGACAAGCTCGTAAGCTTCACAAGTACACGGCTTCCTGCCAATCTTGTTGAATCGAGTATCGTGTAGCCCACATAAGTACCGAATTCGAGGATCCTGGGCTTGGAAGGCCATGGCTGATCACACGAGATTCGGATTTCGGTTTGCCAAGCAGCAGTTTTGGCCGTTGCTTCGCAATTACATTATCAATCACGCAGGCCTCTCGGGAAAGGCATCTGCATCCATCTGCACTGCAGAGAATAAACTGTCCAAGCTTCTAGATGCCTTCTCCCCACCAGCTATCTTGAGCCAAACCTCCTTCAGTCCCACATTCTCGATACAAGCGTGGACCTTCGATACACGCTAAGTCGGCAAGCCGTGGGCAACTTGCCAACTTGGGGCCGCTGCGCTTTTCACGTCTCGAGCACTCGCTTCCCTGACCACTGTCTCCAGCACACTCGCTTCCTGCAGGAACAGTGAGGAAGGCACCAGAAACCCCGCCTCACCCATCCTTGTAGTGGAAGTCTTCATAGCGTGATTGGCATGTAGGGCGTCGCCGCAATGTGATATCCACAATCGCCGCAGGCTCAACTTCAGCCTGTTCACGCAAGCAGCCAGGCCCCAGTTCCCAAGCTCTTCCAGGCACATGAAGTGCAAAGTGCAGCAGTGCAACATATCCTAGAAAGGGCTTTTTGCAGCGAGACCCGTGAAGGCAAGGATGTCCTACGCAGCACTCAGCGCTGTACTATGTTTCTGTACATCTTGACCTGAGAAGCATGCGCAGGCATCGCAGGGCACCTTCAGGCAGCTGGAGCTGCAGCTCGACAGGCGTCCCCCTCTAAGCGGGTTGCTGGCCCGACAATGGCTGCATCCACCGGCCTCCCGCCGGGTCCGAAAACAGCCTCCACACGGACGTAGGAGGCGTCGGGGCATGAATCCTCGTCTTGTCTGACATCGAAACCACCACGTCCCAAAGACGCGAAGGTGATTGAATGACCACGGAGGCTTGTCTCTGCAGCATCTGGCATACACACCTTGAAGGTCATGCCTCTCCAAACAGGCCGCATTGCACAGCGACCCTTCTCCACGTAAGCCTGCCAATACTCGAGAACGTCATCATCGAAATCCAAGTCTTCATCCTCATCGCAGGCGAGTCCCTCAAGGTTATGCATGACTCTTCTGCACTCCACCCGTCCTCGGCCAGTCCCTGTAATGTGAGATGGCTTTGGCCACTGGCGGTCCCGAAGAAGATGTGCATCTCATGCATGGCCTGCATGCTTGCACTTGTTGCCACAACAAGAGCAAGTGGCAGCACTCCAACAAGCTTGCAGATGCAACTCGCGAACTGCCACAGAGATCAACAGTTCCAAGCACCAATCAAGAACAAACCGAGCCTCTGGGGGGACGCCACCTGAGCTGCTGAAGGGCCGAAGGCTCTTTGCATGCTCGAGCTAGCTCGGCCAAGCTCGACCAAGGTGCCGAGCTTTACTAAGGAGGCCTCCTCTATCTCGGCCATGTCCAGTTCTACCTTGTTGCCTGCTCAAAGTTTTGCTCACTTCCAGCCGGTTAAGGGCAACCACTTCGGCAAGCTAATCGAGCTGGAGAAGCTCTGCCTCCTAGCAAGCTTCGCAAGCGTGGTGCGACCCAAAGCTCGCCTTGAAGAGGGCCTTATTCATTCTCAAAGATGCGAGAAGTTTGCCAAATTACCGCAAGCCGTTGCGCCATTTGCCAGCCATTTGCCTGGCTGAGCTTGCGTAGGGTTTCTGGCCAAGACACAACCGCCATCGTTGTCTTCGTCGGTCGTCATATCCGGTGGGTTGAGTACAACATAAGCTTCTGCAGATGTCTCCATGCCCGGCATGCTAAACTAATCGCCTTCCGACCCTTCGGAGACACTTCTGCTTTAGGTGCATGGGGCCCAGACAACGCAAGTGTACGTAGTCCCCGGAGTACAGAGACCATTTCAGCGCATCCTCTGGGTGAGCCCGCGCCACGAAATCCTCCAGCTTCTGAGCCGCAACCAGGTCTATGGGATCCATGGCAGCAAGGGTCTGACTACTACTGCGGAACAAACACCTGCTGTGAACACCGGCTAAACTGAATGCATACCTCTCTTTGGGGAGCAGTCGGGAGTGGAAACTGCGGCATTGTCACAAAATTCACAAATCACAAGTGCCAAAGCGCCAGAAGTCACAGCATGTCACAACACAGCTACCTCCAAGTTCTGGTGCCCAATGCGAGCGGCCAGGGAAGCCTCGGGATGCAGGGAGCCAAGGGAACCCAAGATCATCCAGATGACTCAACCGAGATAATCCAGCATGTCCTGGCCAATCTTGGGCAAGACGCGGTGACTTGATTGAACAGCTTCGTCCTTACCTTGACGAAACCAGGGAGAAACATGCGACACGTGCTGACTTATGCACCTGACGTGGACTGAGCTGGCTGGAGTCTGTGTAGGTACTGTCGACAGACGTGACAAAGGCACCATCTGCTGCAGCATTTCACGTGCTCCATCTGCATCTTCACCCCGTATGAAAGCCATCAGAGCACCTCGAACATGCCATGAGACACAGTCTCTTGGCAGCGGCCTAGTGCCTCCAGTGACATGAAATTCCGTTGCGTTTACCACGGAGATGGGACTTTTTCTGCGCAAGGTCTTGCGAAGTGCATGTCTCCGGCATCCACCCCATTTACTGGTGGCCAATCTTGGAGAACACTACAGCAGCGATCGCAACAATGAAGATCCTGGGCTTGACATTTACGCCATGTCACACACACACAGAGCCCAAACTCGAACTCAAATTCTAGGCATAGGGCACAGGGCCGAAAAATGTGCCATACGAGCTGCTGGAAGACAAGGTAGGACAAAATCCATGCAGCGAGGTCGGCATGGCCGTCAATCAGCCATTGTTGCACCTCCCACGGCCCGTGATCGCTTGGGGCAAGCAAAATTGAAGCCTTCACCAATTCAGCGAGGGCACCTTCTTTGAAGGCTCCACCTCCCAGTAAAAGAACAGAGGATGCGAGGCCTGAACGCTTGTGAACTGCAAAGCACAATAGCGGAAGAATCTCGCGAGAAGTCATTAGCGTCGTTCTCGCTGGACAACCCTTCGTTGCGTAAGAATCATGCCAGCTCATCGCCTGTTGTCTCTCATGGCTCTACTTGTGCTCAGCTTGTGCTGGAACCGCGTAGGTGTTCGGACAGAGCGATTCTGCAATGCAAAGTTCCCTTCAGTAACAACCCCACAGCGACGCAGCCGAATGCTCTTCTGGCGAATTCCATACCTATCGGCAGCCTTGGCTTAAGAACCGGTGATGCAGTAGATGTGACATGTCGTTTGGGGCAGAAGCACGCCCCTAAATATCACGCGATTGGTGGAAGCAGATGCTGCCAAATCAATCCGGGTTTGAGCCTCCCTGTGTGTTGAGGACTGAAAAACCATCCACACTGTCGTCTGCTACACAATGACCTCTGAAGAAGACTAGGCCTTGATGTCGTACGTCGCCTCGGCCTGCTGAACCGCCAGCCTCAAGAAGAGGTATGTTGGGCGGTGCACCCTCCACGCCGCAAAAACTTTTGCTATGCCACTCTGAATAGAAGTAGCTGTTCTTGTTCGGTTTCTGGCCACTCTTTGTGATGCCTCCGTATATGCCAGTTGTTGCTGCACACCAGCTCGGACTCAACATTCGCCCCGATATTCCCCCCTAAAGCCTTCGCTTTCACACTCGGACCAGCGAGCGTAGAACTACAGGCTTTCACGGAGGGCCTGGGGCTTAGCATGTGGGCGTAGTGTTTCAGGTCTGATCCAGCTTTCAAAGCCGCTGCTACCACTACTTCTTCTTCTGCTGCTGCCCCTACGACTTTATTTATGACGACGACGATGACGACTACTACTACTACTACTACTACTACTAAGGCTACTACTACTACTACTGCTACTACTACTACTACTACTACTTCGACTACTTCTACTTCTACTACTACTACTACCACTACCACTACGACTACGACCACGACCACGACTACGACTGCTACTATTACTACCACTACTACTTCTACTTCTACTTCTGTTACTGCTACTACTAATACTACCACCGCTACCATTACCACTACCACCATCACCACCACGACCATGACCCCACGAACACTACCACTACCACTACCACCCCACTACTACTACTACTACTACTACTACTACTACTACTACTGCTACTACTACTACGACTACTGCTCCTGCTGGTACTGCTACCATTACGACGACGACGACTACTGCTACTGCTACTGCTACTGCTACTGCTACTGCTACTGCTACTGCTACTGCTCCTGCTCCTGCTCCTGCTCCTGCTCCTGCTCCTGCTCCTGCTCCTGCTCCTGCTACTGCTCCTGCTGCTGCTGCTACTGCTACTGCTACTGCTACTGCTACTGCTACTGCTACTGCTACTGCTACTACTGCTACTGCTACTACTGCTGCTACTGCTACTGCTACTGCTACTGCTACTACTACTACTACTACTAACGTTACTACGTTACTACGCTACTATGTTACTACGTTACTACGTTACTACGTTACTACGTTACTACGTTACTACGTTACTACGTCACTACGTCACTACGTCACTACGTCACTACGTCACTACGTTACTACTACTGCTACTAGTACTGCTGCTACTACTACTACTACTACTACTGCTACTACTACTACTACTTTTAGTACTGAGACTGCCACCAACTGCTACTAGAAGTCTCGCTGCTAACTGTTAGGTACTACATTCTTTAGTATGACACAGTATTCTGTCGTGTTTGTTATACTACATACTGTTTCATCATTGTTTTACATGCTGTGCTCCTGCATTTTACTATACTGTATTTTACACAGTACTATATTGTATGTGTCATCTGGTTTTTATCATTTTTATGTATTATCAGTTTCTGTGAAGCATATCTTATACCGAAAGACTCGTCCAAACATTGACGCCGACGAATCATCATGGTCTCTGGAGGCATAGCTCTGTTGACGCGCAGAGAGAACGCATCCAAGTGGGCCTGGCGAAGCTCACAGTCTTTCTGAGTACATTGCATGCCGCAAAGGCACGGAACCTGAAGCCAAGGTGTGCTTTGGCTCTGTTGCTTGCCAGCTATGTTGCGCCTTGGGCTTTGCGTGTCGTGCTCTCAGTTTCGCCGAGAGCGATCGAGTGAGCTTCGGCGTGAGATGCACGACTGATATTTCGCAAGTTGCGCTCAGATGCGGTCATCTTTTGAACCGATGAGAGGCTGTGCTGCAGACGTAGCTTCAGCCACAACTACAGCAATTGCAGCCAGATATATCTGGCTGGCTGCCTTGTCCACCCCCAGCACTTCTCATGCGACAGGCGCGCAACTGCAAGGCCTTGGAGAGACGGAGCCACCAGCACCCCGAAATGAATTGTGGTAATGTTCTAGCAGGCGAGGGGTCTTGGAAGTATTGTGACATGTGCTCGCTGGTACAACAAGCAGGATTGCAGTTAACTCAGCAGCCGTTGCCCTTCTGGCGAGCTGCAGCCGTCGGTTCGTCGCTGCTGTAGTGATGATAGTGGCGCCGGTGCCAAATTTGCAGATTGTGACATCATCTCTTGCTGGGGTTCTTCCAGGTACCTGTCGGCACCCCAAACAGTGGCGAGGAGGTTATCCTGAGCGATGGGTAGCGCACCTGGCTCATCTGGAGGTCACAGCCACTGCTGGTTGAAGCAGATGTTGAGTGATGAGGCAGTTTCTGCGTGTTGCAGACCCAGCGCATCGAAATGGTCCGGTCAGCGAAGGTTGGCAGCAGCGAATGCCCGAAGCTGGGAAGCCGACACGATTGGAGTCTGATCAAGTTTGAGTCCCTGGGTCGCTGAGGTTGGCCGAGATGACCGACGCGGTCAAGAAAGGCCAGGAACAGGCACGGTATGGCACGGTGGTCCTGGGAACGGCATGCACCGTCGACCTTCGTGCGGAGTGAGTGGCCTGTCGTGCAGGTTTTGATGGTTTTCTCTCGCGAAGGATGCCCTTGGTGTCAGAGGACCTCCTGGGGGCCAAAGGGCGGCAAAGTGGGCAAAGTCCTGGGGCCTTTCCCTTGCAAGGCAGCTGCCAGTCCTCCGGGCCACAATTGCCAAGCGATCCGGCTTCGGATCTGCAGCTGAGGCTGTGAAACGGTCACGGCTTCGCCATGGGATGAAGAATCTTTTGATATGAAGCTCGGTTGGAGGTTCAGCCAGCCTTCCTGGCGCCTTCCGGCCCAGCGGCTGTTGGAATGGTGGGCTCTGCAGATCTCTTCAGACTGGCTCATCTGGGCGCTTGAGCTGCAGGCGCCGCCACCCGCAAAGGGTCTTGCTTCAGCGCCGCTGCGGGTTTTCATCTTTTATGCCGGGTCCGCAGCTTCATCACCTGAATTTTCGATCAGAGGCACTTGTCTTTGAGGCAGAAGAGTTTCCGTACGTCGCGCAAACCTTCAAGGTGGAGGCTACACCTGCAAAAAGGTAGGGTTTTCGTCAGTGACATGCCGCAAATTCCTGAGAGGCCTTCCCAACTCATGTCGCCTGGGGACGCCCTGGTGTTCCGCAGCTCCGGCAAGTGTCGCAATTGAGAAGAACCGGAATTGATGCTTCTGAAGACTAACAGTGTGTGTGTGTGTGTACACACCTGAACATGGTGACAGAGTGAGCCGTCAGTGCTAGTATCCGCTTGCAGTTTTTCAGGCAGGGGGTGCAAACAGCTCGTTCAGTCTTGCACCAACGAAGACACTGAACAAGAGCTGGTGATATCCAACGGGACGCCGTTGGACGTACCTGCATGAAGGCCGCCCAAGATACTCCAAATGAAAGCTGTTGTTACCACAGTTGGCCTCCAGTGATCTCCAGTGAAACTGCACGGTTACTGCAATCTGCGGTTGTCTTGTTTGGTCCTGTGTGTCTTTCTTCGCATCAGCACGTGCCGAGCCAAAGTGTGTGTCGTTCTGGCTTACCCGAAATTTGGGGCCAGATCACAGTGGGCCAAAACCCAAGCCCGCAAGAGCGGATGTATGACGCTAACGCTGCTGGCTGAATGTCACTGTGCAATCATCATCATGTGTTATAGGTTCACTTGCCGAAGCTGTCCGATGCCATCATGTTGATGATTCCCGACGAACGTTTGCATGTGGATTTTTAGCCTGTTGTTGTGCAAGTGATTTCTTTTTTTGAGGGTTGCTGGGGATGGGGCTAGGCAACGGGACTCAGGCAGGCTTCAGGCAGTGAGGGTCTGTGCGCGCATTGAAGTAGAGTGCCAGTGTTGTGCAAGGTTAGGGGGTTTCGTTCCCGTAGGTCTGAGGTATGAGGCGGGAGTGATATGTGGGTTCTGGTGCAATGCAGTGCTTGGTAGCTTGCAGCTCAAGTTTCTTTTGTGATCCGCTTGCAGAATTTTCGGGCAAAGCGAAAACCTGCTGGTCTGCATTGCATTGCAAGATGAAGCCCTGAGTCATCAGGGCCTGTGTGTGTGTACACACCTGAAGTGGTGACAGAGCGAGCCGTCAGTGCTAGTATCCGCTTGCAGTTTTTCAGGCAAGGGGTGCAAACAGCTCGCTCAGTCTTGCACCAACGAAAACACTGAACAAGAGCTGGTGATATCCAACGGGATACCGTTGGACGTACCTGCACGAAGGCCGCCCAAATTACCCCAAATGAAAGTTGTTGTTACCACAGTTGGCCTCCCGTGAAATTGCACGGTTACTGCAATCTGTCTTTGTCTTGTCTGGTCCTGTGTGTCTTCCTTCGCATCAGCACTTGTCGAGCCAAAATGTGTGCGTACGTCACACGTCTGTATGTCGTGTGCATCTTTATGAGTGAATGAATGAAGAAGTATAGATGTTCATAGTTATGCCTGCATGTCTATATATAAATACATATAAACATACCAAGCTGTGCATCTATATGTGTAGACATTTCGCACACGCACACACGGAGGTAGAGTATACAAAGATAAAATATGTGTATGAATATACGTAAATGTACATATGTATGTATGCTTGCATGCATGCAAACATGCATGCATGTATGCATGTACATGTTGGATTGTGAGTTTCTTTTCAGTGTTTGTGTCCGTTGCCAGGCCCCTTGCTGCACAGGGCTTTCTGGACGAGCAGAGTCTTGAGCAATTGAAGCATGGTCTGCAAGACAGCTCTTGTTGAGTCTTTCCCCTTGTTGCTTGCCTTCCTGGGGCATGTCAGGATGCTATGCATGAGACTGAAAAGTGCGGCCAAACTTCGTCTTTCTCTGGCAAAAACCAAGTTGACCTTTCGCTACAAGCTGTCTTCCTGCCCCTGCTCTTCTCTTGCGTACACGTTGAGAAGGGTTGTGAAAGCCAATCAAGGATGTCTCACATGTCAGATCGATTGCTTTTATCTTCAGCAGTGTAGCATCTGTGGCGTTATGCGTTGGCTGTAGGAACCCTGAAATCGGATCTGTAGATACTCTGTGCGTAGTCTTCTTGAACCCTTGGCTTCTTGGGACAACTGGCAGATTTGCATACATGAGCCATCACTTGCGTGATCAATGTCACAGCACCAGCTTGTTCGAGCGTCACTCTGCTGATTTGCAAGCTTTCTCGCCCTCGAACAAAGGTTGCAGGAAGTCGCCTTGGCTGAGGTGGAGGTGCCTACCGTGATGGCAAGACTGCTTGGTGACGATGTACACAAGAGTTTCACTAGTTCCGATCTTCTGGCCTGCCTGTGCTGCACAGGAGGAACAGAGCGGGTGATGACTGGAGTCCGGCTGTGAGTACAGTTCTGTGTTAAAGTGTGCGTAGTGGAGCGGGTGCCTTGACATATCTGGACACCCACTACTGATCACTACTGCTTGTTAGGCTTTGCTGGCATGGCCTACTGACATGCCCGAAGGTGCTCTTCTTATCCAGGCATCAGTGTGCAGACTGCCCACCGCTTGCACTCGCCAGCTTTTAAGATCGGGACAAGCGTCAAGCAGAGTGCCTGGAGTGCCCGGCATATTGCCGGGATCATACTATACCCATCAGCTGCGCCATGAAAGATCAGACCCTGCAGAGACCTGTGATGCCCTTGTCAAGAGTTTGTGCCATTCAGAGCCGTACACTGAAGCAGCAGAACATGGAAGTTGAGCTGGTGGCAAATGCTGAACGCCAAGGCAAAGAAGGCCGCTTAAGCCTTCTTGTGACAGACTTGCGTCGCATTCCAAATCGGCTTGCTGCAACATCTTCTGTTCAAGAACGTGTTGCATCGAACTGTAGAAGCCTAAGTGCTCACGTGGATGAGACCGAACGAGCAGCCAGCATTTCTACCCCCCAACCGGGTCACGTGTCAAGGGGTGTGATAATCAGCTCATCCTCCGCATGCAAAGCTGCTAATGGCACATATGAAAGCATGAAGTCTTGAAGCAGACACATAGAAGGCAAGGCAAGCAGAAGCATTTCCCCACGGGGCCTGCCCTTGGACATGTTTTGAAAGGCAGCGTGAGGCACCGGAAGATGGCTGCGTGTGCTCTGGCTAATGCAGATGCATGGAGATTGAGGAGCTTGGCATTCTCCCGCTGTGTGCGTTTGGATTGCTTCCTGTGCCGTATGTGCCATGCATCCTTTCTTTATACTTATTTCTGCATGTCAACGGCAGCTGCAAAGGCCAGGTCTTTGCTCCTGCTGGCTGCAGTGGATGCGCGTACTGAAATTTTGGGCTCTGCAAGAATGCAAAGTCTTAAAGTCTTACACGCCTTGAGCTTGGAATCCGGCTGGCACTGGCGGCAATTTTCGGTTTGATTTGTCTCGGCCTTGCCCAAAAAAACCACCGTCTCGCGTCCAAAACAGCCATGTCCTCACGAATTTGTTGAAAGAGGAACTTGCGAGCCAAACTTCTGTTGGTGTCCACATCCTACCCGCAGGGTTGAAACCCGATGCTCTGCACGCAACATCTTGCAACATTGGGGCGGGTCTCAGTGCCCCGACCTTGCACCGAATCCCAGTGCCTTGATCCAGGGGCAGGATTGGTTATTAGCGTATGTGCAGATCAATGTTCCTCTTGGCAGGAAACCCTCCTGCATCGCAGAATGTACTCTGTGCTCGGAAGGGCCCTTGCTTTCGGGATGTAACTTCACGTTGCACTGTTTCTCGTATTGTGACCGTACGGCTTCTCTTGACGACACGACGGGATGCAAAGCACCCGGAGTGAGTCAGTACCTTTGCCTCCCCGCTGTCGACCAGCAGTGTATCCAGACAGGGACCAAATCCAACTTCAGACGTGACGGGCAGGTCGACCATGTTTGTTCAATCTCTCTCATCCTTCAGTAGACATACAGCTATACAGAGGGGCAGTTCAAGCAACGCAACCAAGGCTGAGGCTTTTTTGTTCTCGCACCTTCAACATCCCGTAGCAAAAATAAGCTAATCCCAAACCAAGCTAAGTTCCCTCAATTATGTTCTGTCGCCATCTTTTCCGCAGCCGAATTCGCTACTCCCTCGCCGAGTTTTGCAAGAGGAGTTGAGGTTGCAGGACCCCCACTCGCATCAATGACTTCCTCGCCTACCCAAACCAAAATGCAGATGTGACGAAACCAAAGAATGGGCCGGGGTTGGTCGGGTTCGAGCTTTCGCAAGGAGCGATCCGAGTGAGAAGTTGATGCAAACAGAAGCGAACATGCCAAAACTTGTGGACGGACGGCAGTTGAACTTGTGGACGGACGGCAGTTGAGCATATTTCTGCGGCAAGCTGCAGATGAGACTCCGTGCTGGTCTTCCAGCTGTTCAGATACCAGACGAAGCAGCAGCTAAAGAGGATTAGCCAGGTTTTTTGCGGTGCTTTTCGCCACGAAGCACTCAAGCTGCAAGAAGGGGACCGTAGGAAGCGAGTCTGTACGCATCGCTTCGCTTCGTCAGGCGAATGGAGAAGGCCGCGTCCAAGGATGCGACGAAGGCCCCGAGGAGCAAGCGGAGCTCCTCGCAGACTCCTCCTCCTAAACCCAAAACTCCGCCCAACATTCCGCTTCCGCTTTCGGCTTCGCAGGAGCACGCCCAAGCCCGCGCCGCTGGGTCGGAGTCGCAGAGTTGTGCAGATCCGGCTACGTGGTCTTGCCTTGCTTTGCAGGGCCCGTTCCGCGGAGACGGCCCCCACAGGTCAAGGCCAATCAGTGTGTGGGGATTGTGCTGTACTGCTTGTGGACCTGTGCTTTTGTATCGTGTGGTCGCTTTTGGAGCTGTTGAATCTTGCGGAGTCCCGCGATCATATCGCGACTCCTTTGAGGTTCTTCCCCGAATTCCATTGAACTTTGGACATAGGTACGTTTTGGCCTTCGAGATGTAAATACAGTGTCTGACTTCACCGCAGCGAGGCACAAGGTACGTGTCGTGATGCTCTCGATCCCGATGTAGTTTGTAATCCCGTAATCATGAAGCTCGGAATTAGGATGAGTCTCAAGCTGATGTCAGCGATGACCACTTCCGCAGGTTGCTTCCACTAGCAACACAAGTCCCCAAGAGTATCCAAGAGCACTTATGTGTGTCGCAGGCTCGACCGCGATCAAGCAGTCCACCTCCCTCGCATCTAGCCCAGCCGCAAAACATGAAACAGTCGAGCTTTATGTTGTTTCGCGTCTTGCTGGTGGTGGTGGTGGTGGTGGTGAAGGTTAGCGGAATGTTTTGGTAGAATTCTTCTCATTGGTGCGGTTGTGTTTCGTTTATTGTTTTTTAATTGAATGTTGGATGATGCATTCTGGTTCTTGCTTCTTGGGTCTTGGTTCTTGGTCGTTCGGTGTTGGGTGTTGGGTGCCATTGATGTCATGTTGGCGGTTGGGTTGTGCTTGTGCTTGTGCTTGTGGCTGTTGTTGGTTGTTGGTAGTTGGTTGTTGGTTGTTGGTTGTTGGCTGTTCGTTGTTGGTTGTTGGTTGTTGTGGTTGTTGTGGTTGCCGTCGTCGTTGCTGTTGTTGTTGTTGTTGCTGTTGCTGTGGCTGTGGCCGTGGCTGTGGCTGTGGCTGTTGCTGTTGGGGTTGCTGTTGCTGCTGCTGCTGCTGGTGCTGGTGCTGGTGCTGCTGCTGGTGCTGCTGCTGGTGCTGCTGCTG
>BGNK01007387.1:0-18071 GCA_003297005.1 Symbiodinium sp. clade A Y106
CTTCCACATGTTACATCACCTTGGACAAGGCCAGGCCCTCGAGAGAAGACGGCGCCTGGTGGTTCTAGGTGATGATGGTGATGCAGACAATGATGAAGATGAAGCTGAAGTCAAGATGCTGACGGCAACGACGACGATGATCATGGTAACAGTGATGATGAACTGCTTTAGGATACTACAGACAGCGATAGTGGCGGCTGGTGATACATGTAAAAGCAGCACCAGGCATGTGAGAATATGCTGGTGGTCGACTACTGGAATGCTGCTCGGACTCCTTTCAGTTTGGTCTGGCCTTGCACGAAGATGCGCCTTCGGCTTTCGGGATTTTGGTTCGGTATCAGCCCGTTTTGTTCCTGCGCTCAGCTTTTCAGGATTCGACGCTTGGGCACTTTTTTGCACGGATGGTTTCGAAGCATGTCCCGCAGTTGTGCGATGCAACAGAAGAAGCTTGCACGCACTAGAATCCTGTTTCTGACAATACAACCACCTTCCATCAGCATGTATCAGCATACAACACGGTATCTTCTTTCCCACAAGCGGCTGCAGCAAAAGATGATTAGTTGGAGCTAGGGTGCTACATTAGGGTCCCCTATTTGCGGAAACTCCCATATAATGTCAAGATTTTGGGTTTGGGGTTTATTAGACTGATGTACTTCGAAGACATTGCAGCAAATCCCTGTCTACAGTAGGCACCAGAGGCCCGCTCTTGCAAGCCTAGACTCTATACCCGAAGCCCCCAGACTCCGAAAGTTGTCCTTCAAAGTTCTCGGGGTTTGAGGCTCCGAGGTTCTAGGGTTTCGCTGATTTACGGTTCCGGGGTTCGCTTGATGATCTTGGCCTATGACTATGTGACTATGTGCAGTAATCAGTCATCAGTAGCATCAACTGATGACTCCGACGACTTGTGTGGCTAGCTGTTTATGCCAGGGATTTTAAATCCGATTTGTTGGCACATGACATGTACCACCGCCATCACCACCACCGTGAACCTTATAACTTATAACCATCCTCACACATCGGGCACCGTTGGTACGATGAGGGCCTCAATAGTTAGTATTGCTACTACCTAGGGTTCTTTGTTGTTGTCATATATGATATACCCCCAAACCCAATTCGGATAATTATCGAGGCCCTTCTAGAAACATTTGGGCGATCTGCACAACGGAGCCCCGCAATCTTCTGATTGGGCATCCGTTTATTTTTGAGGACCTCAGGCGGTTGCTTTTTTTGTAGGTTCTTATTGTAAACCCTATTATAGAATGTATAGGACCCTACAAAAAGGTAGGTTTTGGTTAGTTAAGGTACATTCTAGCCTACATCTTCAAAACAAATTATACGGTACTATAGTACTATCCTATGCTACACTGCACTACCGAATTTTATTTTTTTAGAATATCCTAAGCCCTAATTCCCTTCACCTCACAGGGTAAAACATCCATTGAACAAGGCCTCAACTTCATAGTCCCGGGGACCCTTAGACTTCATAGTCCCGGGGACCCTTAGACTGTATACAGGTACCCCTATAACCCTATCTCCCTTCAGGAGATCTAAACTCAAACGTTGAACCCTAAACCCCGAAGCCTAAATCCCTAAACCCTAAACCCGAAGCCTAAATCCCTAAACCCTAAGCCCCTTTAAACCCTTAACACCCTTGATGAACTGTTTAGGGTACGTTTCGGCCCTCACCCTGCGGAAAGGCCATCTACCCTGACCCTAAACCCTATATAAGCCCTTAACTAAACCCTGAACCCTTTGAGCACCGAAACCCGAAACCCTAAACCTAAGCCCTTGAACTTTGCCATGGCCTCCTGGGTCCTGCAGAATGCAGCGCAGGGGCCCAAACCACATCCAAGGAGGCGCATTTCGAATGGGTAGGGTTTAGGGGTTAGGGTTTAGGGATAATATCAAGCTTTTTGGTTTTGTTGTTGGTGGTTGTTCTAATTGCGCCTGAATATATGCTCTTTAACTTTAATAATTTGACAGATTTTAAGGTCACGGTTTGGGGTGGGGTCCTAGAGCTTCAGGAGGGTCTACTACCTGGACCCCAGATAACCTTTTTTTTAGGGTTCCCCAACATGAGTTAGAATGATAGCCTTACGTGGGGTTAGGCCATGAGGCTACTTTTGCGGGTTTAGATAGTGCTCATATTCATGTGATCCAGGATGATTTTTCGAACTAGGTTATGGGCAGGCACTGGAAGGTTGTTGAGGATTTCAGGCTTAAAGGCTGCTTAATATTTCTTCGTTTTCAATGTGGGTGTTCTGCTTCTTGATTGAAGGGAGTTCCAAAAGAACAGATCGGTTAGGTTCTGAAAGGAGTCGGTTCGGGCTATCCCTTCAAGTTTTGTGTAGGATGATGCTGGGGCGACTGCGGGTTATCCCGGGGCCACGATGAATCATTCGGGTCTCAGTAGATGGTTTAGGGCTGACTATGTTGCTATACACATCAGGGCTTGCAGTCGCGGGAGTCTAAAGTTTAAAGTGCTTCGGATTTGAAGCCTGGGGTCAGCTTATGTTGGGCCTTTCCTGGTGGCCTTCGGGATGTTCTTTTGCGGCGCCAAATCCTAGGCCCAAAGCCCTAAAGTCCAAACCCTACATCCATGGCCCAGTCGGCATTGTGGGACTGCCCTCGGCGCCTCGGGACGTCCTTTGGTGGTCAAAGGCACCGGAATTGTTGGATTCAATCATGCGTTTCAAGGGTGCTTCCGCGCAAAATCTAGGCTTTGTCGGAGCCAGCACAGAAATTAGTGTAGCGCCAAACCCGAAGCCCGGAACCCTTGACTTACGCCAGCAGGATTACGATGAAAGCCCTAAACGCCAACATGCAGCGCTTATGTCCCTAAACCCTAAACCCTAAGCCCTAAACCAGCTTGGGATGTGAAGCTTTAAGTAGGTTTCTTCCGGGATGTACGGACCGAGATGGAGATCTCCGGATTACTAGACTACATTATGCCCTGCTATACTATACTATACTGTATAATACTATATACTATACTACTATACTATACTACACTTTAACCATGCGATACTATACTATAGGAGATTCTACTTTGAGCCTCGTACCTCAAGTTTCCCCATCCCACGCCTTGATTCGTAAAACCCTTGAGCTCCTGCAGGTGGAGGTCTGACTCTTTCCCAGAGGGTCCACATACACTACTATTATGGAATTAGGCCCTAAAAGACCATCCCCATTATGGTTTTGGGGACCTAGTTCCATAATAGTAGTGTATATGGACCCTCTGGGTTTATAGGTGGTCTTTACAGCCGCGTCCGAAGTATTGCGGCTCCCGAACAAAGACCCAAATCCTCGGCTCTATCTCATCCTTGATTTCGTGGAGTTTAGGGTTTACCCTAGTTCAAGGTTTCTTGTCTGGGCCATGCTCGCTCATCCTTAAACTTAAATCCCATTACATGCCCCGAACCCTGAAAACCTAAACCAAAATTCAGAATCTCACGGTGAAATCTGCCTCGCCAGGGCAGCCGGAGCCACGTCGGGCCGCGTGTGTAGTTCTGTTTTGCACTCAGAATGTGCAGAGTCGTCTTTTGGGGTTTAGGGTTTCGACTCAGCAGACTTGGCATTTAAGGACTTATGGCTCAGGCTCAGAGTAGCGCGGAATGAGCAAGCAGGCTGTAAGTTGGGGTAGAAGTATAGTTACCCCTTAGCCCCGCCCCGCACACAGTGTAACGAGTTACAATCCCTTCTGCCTCGAAGCATGATTGGGCCTGGAACCGCAAGCCCTGCACTATACCATGTGGGTTGCATGGTTTCGGATTTATTCGGAACTCAGAGTGCGTTACATATCTTGCTTGGCAATCACCCTTTCACGATCCACGCATTCATCCTTCATCCTTTCATCCTTTGATCAACTCACTCGGTCGTCCACCCAACCATCCAGTCAGTCAGAGAGTTAGTTAGTCAGCCAGCCAGCCAGCCAGCCATCCAGCCATCCAGTCGTTCAGTTATTCGGTCAGGAGGTTATCGAGTCATTCCGTCACACTGGGGTCCTCGACCCCAAGTTTGCGACCCTGAGATGCTCATCACGCCGTAAACCAACGTCAACTCGAAGACCTAACAACCTCCGGTGCCTTCACCCTTAAAGAAGCTGCTAATTAAGACCATGGCTCCTTCAAGAGACCACCAGGCCACTATTGCCTTTGCTTGCTTCTCGCTTCCGGCATCGTCCGGCGCAGGCTTTGGGACCATTAGGCATACTCGCCATGAGGATCCAATTGCTTACTTGTACTAAAATCAGAGGTTACAAGGGCTTCATATGGATACAGGTTCTTTACAGGTCCCGTGAGGGTTTGTTACAGCTTATTCACCCAGCAGTGTCGTGCGCACTCCTGTGTTCGATCGTTGGGTTGAGACGCGATCGTCATGGTTACTTGGAGGTTCATGGGGAGTTATAAGTCGGGTTGAAAGCATTCTAAGCATGGTAACTATAGTTTTACCCCATATCAGTGGACTTATAACCCCACTCATAACTCCCCATGAACCTCCAAGTACTGGTCGCGCGAGGCGGGCGTGGAGAAGCAGCTTCCCCGTGGCACGGTGCGTGTGTGCCCTAAACCCTAAACCGGATTTATCGGAGAAGAGCCCTCAATAAAAAGCAAGGACCGGGCTTACTTGTGTTTGGGGTCCCGAACTCCAAACTCCAAAACTCTTACCACCCTAAGGCTGCAACCCTAACACCCTGCAACCCTAAACCCTTAAACCCTAAACCCCTGAACCCCCAAACTCCTAAACGCCTAAACCCCCGAACCCTAAATCCTAAACTCCTAAACCCCTAAATCCTAAACCCTAAACTCCTAAACCCCTAAACTCCTAACCCCTAAACTCCTAAACCCCTAAACTCCTGAACCCCAAATCCAAAACCCTAAACCCCTATAACGCCCTAAACCCCTTTAAAGCCCCTAAACCCGACCAGGGCCCTGGCTTTCGCCGCCTGCGCCGGAGAGCTACCGCCGCTCCTTCCGATGACTCGCGGGTCTACGCCTTCTCCTCTGTCGACGGCGGGGCTGACTCTGAGGGTTTAGGGTCTTGCCATGGAGTTCCTACAAGGGTACTATCAAACCCTAAACCCTAAACCCTATAAGGGTACTATCAGGGGTACTACAAGGGTCTACGCCTTCTCCTCCGTCGATGGCGGGGCTGACTACGAGGGTTGAGGGTTCAGGGGCTAGGGCTTAGGGTTGCTATGACTTCCTATAAGGCTACTGTAAGGGTGTATGTAGGGTTTTTGGAGCTCGTAGGTTCGCAGGGGTTAAGGGACTTACGGCTTAGAGGGTTCAGGGTTTACCTTTAGGGTTTAGGATGTTTTGGGGGCTGGGGTTTAGGGTGTTGAAGTTTGCCGTGGCCATTTCCATTTTATCACCGCGCGCAACCCAGAACCAGAACCTTCAACAAATAGCCAGATGACCTACAGTGTCATGTGGACAGCAGCCAATCATGCACAAAAAGCAATACTGAATGCCAAGGTGACTGTAGGCTCTCTGACCTAGTCACAGTAGCTTCACCAGCATGGCCTTTTTGTGTTCAACATTCTTTCTAAGCAACTCTTTAATGCCGCCACATTGTTATGGACGTGTCCTTCTCTTGTGCTTCTGCTGGTGTTCTGGAATTACTGCCGAAGCCAGCTGCATCAATCATACATAATTATTGTTGTTTTTTTTTTTTTTTAAACTGGTTTTCTGTTTCTCACTCATATACGTAAGTAACAGAAGTAATGACTTATAGAACACTGAAATTGTCTTCTGCGCATGTTTCAGTCCAGCACCGAGCTTTGGTTGCATATGTTTTCTTCGTTATAGTAGAGTCGTTTACATATCGCCAGCGGTTCCTTTGTTTCATCCAAACTCATGCCCTCGGGATTTGTATAGACCAGGCGGTAAGTACTGCATAGCTGCATAATCTTTCTATGTCTTCAAATGCGTTTCCTCAGAAGCATACATTTGCATAAAATGAGTGAAAAGGTTGTCATGTAAGAATTGAATTGAAGAACCCTAAACCCTATACCCCTAAACTACAAACCCTAAACCCCAAACCCTATAAACTCTAAATCATGTCACCACTGATTTCCGGGACAGGGCTCTGGCCGAAAAGCCCCGCCGCGGCGGACTTAGGCCTGTTGCGCCGCACAAGGGTTGGTTAAGGGTTTATAGAGGTTTAGGGTTTAAGGGTTTAGAGTTTGGGGTCTAAGGTCTGGGGTTTACAGGTTAAGGGTTTTAGGGTTAATTAGTGTCAGGGTTTAGGCTTGTGGTTTAGGGTTTTAGGTTTATAGGGCTTTTTGGTTTAGGAGAGAGGTGTTATGGAGCTCCCTGGGATTTCATTTTACAGGGTTATGTATACCCATGGGCTCCATAGTAGTTCAGTTCCTTTTTGGGATTACCTTATAGGATTCTGAATATGAGGAACTACTATGGAGCCTATGGGTAAGGTTTGAACCTTACGGGGGTTTAGGGTTTAGGGGGCTGTGGCACTGTTGCACAAGCTTGTGGTGAGTCATATGTGCGATAGTATTCGGACCTTCGCTGGCTTTTCATACGCCCGCAGTTTGGTTTTGCTTGTCGGTCGATTTGAAGGCAATCTCCAAACCGACTAAAGCCACCCCAGGCCACAATCAATTATCGCTTAAGCATGCTTTAAAATTAGCCGCAGCGTATAAATGTCTCTCCTTCCCGACAAGGGTTCGGATTTAGGGTATTATTCCCTCTCTCTCTCTCATTCTCTCTCTCTCTCTCTCTCGCTCTCTCTCTCGCTCTCTGTCTCTCGCTCTCTCTCTCTCCCTGCCTCTCTCGTTATTGGAGGCGCTCTAATTTTCCGGTTGCCAGTCGCTCTACCTGATTCCATTCCCATGCCTTAACGAAGGGTTTTGGAGTCTCTGAGCTCTCTGATACAGGGGTCGGAAGAACTACGACTGGTACGCCCTTATAGCCCCTACTGTTGATGGACAAAATCCTGCATTACCCATAATAAGGAATATACCAAAATTCCCATAGTTTAGGGTCCTTAGGGTCATGCAGGATTTTGTCCATCAACCGTAGTATATGCTATCTTTCCATATCCCTCCAAAAAGCCCTACTCTATTGATTGAGGCCATTACAACCCTTCAAATATGTGGCTACATTATCATATCCCACCAAAAGCCCTACTCAATTCATTGAGGCCCCTGTGTTGGAAATGTAACTATATTACAAAATCCACCCTAAAACACCGTATTCTTTTTACTGAGGCTCCTATATTAGAGCCAAGCCCTAAACCGTAAACCCTAAACCCCAAACCCCTAAACCCCTAAACCCCATAAACCCCTAAACCCCTAAACCCCTCAACCCTAAACCCCTAAACCCCTAAACCCTAAACCCCTAAGCCCCAAAACCCCTAAAACCCTAAACCCCTAAACCCCTAAACTCCTAAACCCCTAAACCCCTAAACCCTAAACCCCTAAACACTTAAACCCCTAACCCCTTAAACCCTTAAACCCAAAACCCCTAAACCCCGAAACCCCTAAACCCTTAAACCCAAAATCCCCCCCAAAACCCCTAAACCCCGAACCCCCTTAATCCCTTAAACCCAAAACCCCCAAAACCCCTAAACCCCTAAACCCTAAACCCCTAAACCCCTAAACCCCTAACCCCTAAGCCCCAAAACTCCTAAAACCCCTAAACCCTAAACCCCTAAACACCTAAACCCCTAACCCCTAAACCCTTAAACCCCAAACCCCCAAAACCCCTAAACACCGAAACCCCTAAACCCTTAAACCCAAAACCCCCAAAACCCCCAAAACCCCTAAACCCCGAAACCCCTAAACCCTTAAACCCAAAATGCCCAAAATCCTTAAACCCCTAACGGAAGGCTTCTTCGTTGGCCTTCAGGGCAGCGACCAGGATTTCGTCGTGGTGGAGCCTGCAGATGCAGGCCTTCCTGCGGTACCATAGGGTTCCCTTAGAAGGGTCCTATAAGGGTTACTAAATCAATGATGCAGGGGCCTAAATAATTACGTATACTATTTTGGTGGTTCCTTAGTATAATTATGGAATAATGGGCCCCCAAAACCCTATTCTAACTATTAAGGCCCCTACATTACCACTGAATAAGCCTTCCAGCCCACATTCACTGCCCAGGCAGAGGGGGCAAAGATAGGGCCCTCATGATGTGTACGCGAATATTCAGGATGTAGGTGATGGATTTATTCATACATTCACGGGTTTTGTGTTTCGGGTTTCGAGTAAATTTAAAGTAGCACGGGATTTCTACGGGCCCGAGTAGCCAGGCCCGAACCCCCAACACCCAAAGCCCGAAAGCCTTGACCTGCACACCTTGCACACCTTCAGTCGATGTAACAGTCGATCTTCGATTTCATACTGAGGTTTCTGTATACATATATTAGAAATGTATAGGTATTATCTAACTGGTACAGAGTGAGGGCAGTACCCAACGTTTAGGCTTTGGGCTCATGAGGATGTTCAGAAGTTTGGGAGTAAGTGGAATGCAGGCGATGCTGCCTGCAACTGGCGTGAACGACTGCTACAGCCCCTCAGAGAAATTTGGGCTACTGAGGTTCGGCATTTCAAACTATACTTGGAGGTTCATGGGTAGTATAAGTGTGGTCATAAGTAGGGCAACTATAGTCATGAGTCATAATCCATTTTAAGAGACTTATAAATAATTTTGTTTGTAACTACCCATAGGCTCCATAGCAGTTCCTTTTTGGGATTACCTTATAGGGTTCTAAATATGAACCCCCAAAAGGAACTACTATGGAGCTGGGTCTTCTCAGATCCAGGTTCCTTGTGATTCAGGCAATATAGGGGCCTAACTTGTTACCTATACTATTTTGGCGGTTCCTTATTGTCATTATAGTAGAATGGGCCCAAACCCTATTCTAATTATTAAGGCCACTGCAGTGGATTAAGCGCCAGGGTTTTGAACTCGGACGGTTTCTTGACAGTGTACAGAAGTGCAGTGTCAGGCCGAAGCGCGTAAGCCGTGAATGTAGCCAACGAAACACAAGCACGAGATCTCACCAGTCTAGCTGCGCCTTTCATGTTTCGGTCGACCTACGACCGCTCCAATTTCGCTCGATCATTACATGACCCCAAGGCCCTCGGCCCTTCTGCCACAATTAGGAGTGTTACCAATGACGAGTAGACGTTTGATCTTGTACCCCATACCCTAGACCCTATGCCCTGAACATTGACCCACAGATCCTAAACTCTACACCGTCGACTGGCAGCCGAAGCGCCTCGTACATCGTCTGCACATACAGTAACAGTGTTGTGGTATCTTGCAGCTACTAGTTGATGTTTGCAGCTGTAGACATCCAGCTTACACTCACGCCTTGCCCAAGAAGCCCACGGTTTTGTTGCGGAAATCTATAAGAAAATCAGAGTAAGAAGTGTTTTCAAGAGGTAGGGTTTGTTGGGGCTCGAGGAAGGGCTGAGAGGGTTCATTGTTCACAGTAGAAGCCCAAGAGTTGGAAACCCAAGAGACTCAATCCATAAGAGTAATGTACACGGAGTCCCAGCACTATTTGGCTTTAATCCGGTTTCCAACTTCATGGGGGTTTGATGTACGCCTGTAGGCCTGTAGGTGCCAGGATGCAGCCTTCAAGGGTTTTCAAAGGCCCCAACCCTGACCCTCAGGCTCAAAGGTTCCTTAAGGAGTTGGGGCCTTAACCCTGAAGCCCTAAATCCTGCGGCTAAATGCGGTCGTCCACCTATGTAAGAGTTACCCCAAACACTAAACCCGAAACCCTTTAGCACTTTCCGTGCACTTGAGGCTCGGACTCTTCCCCGACGGTGGGCTCCCTCAGGCGACCGGGGTGGGGGGAGAGCTGCGAAGGCTCAGGATGTTGCAGTTTGGGGCTTAGGGCCTGCGATTTGTGGTTTAGGGTTTAGGGTACTATAGGGGCCGTAATAATTACCTATACTATTTTGCGGGTTCCTTATTATAAGCATGTGTTAAAGCCCCTATATTCGGGCCTGCGGTTTCGGCTTTAGGATCGAGGTCGCAGGGTTCAGAGGTTCAAGGTTGGGCTCCGCACTTGTCGTGCTCGCTTGTACGCTAGTGGTTCCTGGAAGTGCGGAGCTGTGAGGACCTTGATGATAGTATACTATACATACCTCCTAAACCGGACTCTAGTAGTCAGTTCGGATCCCTAAAAAGTAGAACCCTCAACGGGGCCTTGCAATGCTCCAGGCATCCTCACCATAGCGACGCAAGAAGGTCAGAGTTTAGCGAGAAAGCATGGGACCGTAAATAGTACAGGGAGGTAGGTCCTTAGTTTAAGGACCCTGAATCAGGTTAAGAAACAGCCAAGTCATCCCTTGGAGGTTGTTATGAACGGAGTTACAAGTCCCCTAATATGGGTTATGACTTATACTGTTATACTCTAGTTGCAGTACTTATAGTTTTTAACCCACTTACGCCTACCCATGGACCTCCAAGAAAGCTTGACAAACCCTAAACCCTAAACCCTAAACCCCTAAAAAACACCAAAAACCGTAAAAACCCTAAAGCCCGCCAGGTGGTGGGGCTGCAGCAGGCGCTGGACTGGCGGCTGAGTGCCCAGAACTGGGCCTCGCTCCCGGACACAGGGAGGTCTACTTGGCTCTTTTTCGGGCGTAGGGTTTAGGGCTCAGGGTTTAGGTTTCAGGGTTTAGGGTTTAGGGTTTTTTGGAAACTAGTTTGGGTTTCTTAGATTCTTATGGTTCTTCATGACCCGCAATAAGGTGCTAAGAAGTTGAACTTTAGGCAGGGCGTTCAGAAGTCAGCCAAGCGGAAGGACCATCTTTTTGCGGGGCACCCGGCCCTCCGCTCCCAAAATCGAACCGAAGGAACCTTTGCAGAGAAAGCCCTGACAAGAGAAGCAAAGCTTTCAAAAAAAAATCCTTCCGACCCTACACCCTATGAAGCGCATACACCCTTCATCCCTATACTAGATAACTCCTTTACCTATAGTATCCAGTGTAGTTCCTTTTTTTGACACCTTATAGGTTCCTAAATTAAATATCAAACTGGTCAAACCAAAAATCGAACTACACTTCAGAGTACAGGTACCCTAGAAATCGAATGCAAGGTGCCTTGGACATGGAGCCGCCGCGTCTTTCAGGAGTTCCTTGGTGTATTGAAGAGCTTGGGTGCGGCTGGTAGATATTCGCCCCTGGGTTTGAAGTAAAATGCATGCTTGAATACTTTTCTTGGCACCTGTTCCTTAGAAGGAACCATTGTGAAATGAAAGTCTGTACGTTTCTCCCTGGTTGTTTCAAAGTCCAGTCGCACCTACCGAAAACACTTAGTAGCAGTTTAGGTAGCCCTTAGCCTTTTGGGGTAATTACTACATTTCCCAGATAATCCCAAAGGTTAACCTTTAGATCCCTTAGACTAATGGACAAGTAGATATTCGCAACACCTTCAAATTCCATAGCTATAACCCTACTCGTTTGTAGGTTCTTACTATAACCCCCGCTTTAGAATTGTTGAGGACCCTACAAAAAGTAGTCCTTGGTAGTGACACGTTTGGTTGAGGTGGAAACCGGTTAAAACTCAATCCGCCAACCCCAGAGCTATGGAAGTGCCAAGCGCTTAAGGCTTTATCGCATGAGGGTTGGGACGCGGAGGATGGCCAGGCCAGGCTTAGTTCGGCCGTTAGGATTTTTAAAGGGGTTTTGCTGTTTAGGAGTGGGACTTTGCTGGATTGAAGCTTAATTAATGAACGGTTTTGGAGTTCTAACGGCTTAGGGTTTGGGTGTAAAGTGTTTGCAAGTCCTTGATCTCGAGGAGCCGAAAGTATAAAGATAGCGAATATGAGTGCCCCCACGCGACCGGTTTAGGGTTTAGGGTTTCGCGTTTGGGGGAAAAGTTATAGCATGCTCGATCCGAAGCTTCTAGAAGAATTTCTTCTAGTGCATGCACCCTTGTTGCATTTTAGGGTTTCCAAAACCGTACGATCAATTCAGCAACCCTTTGTGGAGTCTTTTCAGAGCTTCCCCGAACCACAAAACGCTTCAAGCCCAAACCATAAACGACTAACCCCCTAAGCCTGAACCACCGAAAACCCTGAAACCTCTCGCTTGAAGTTGAAGACATCCTCATGCCTACTGGTTAAAGCATACGGAATCCGAGCACTAAACCTCCCATCCCATGTTCCACATGTTTGAGCTTCACGATAGTAGAGCATGAAACTCCTTAGCCCCGAACCTTAAACCCAAAGCTCTTAAACCCTATTTTTGTAAACCCTAAACCTTAAAAGAAGCCTTAAGACCCTACATAAACCCGAATCCTCTGAACCCTAAAAGGTTAAACCCAAAGCCATCCCATTCTTGATCCTGAGGCTGGGTGACAGCGAAGCCGCAAAGAACTGTGAGAGCTGGCACCAAACCCATGGCAAGGCCTTGCCTTGAACAAAGAGAGTTTCGGGTGTAATAAAGGGGCCTCACTAATTAGCATAGGTTTCCTCTGAGGCTCCTTAAAGAGTCAAAAGGGGCGGGCTACTATCAGTCTTCGCTTCTAAGATTCTAAGCGATTGAAAGCAAGCTCAAACCCCAATCCTTTAAGATTTAGACCGCTCTACATGCACTGGGTCTCCTGCACCTGCAGGGCGAGGATATAGGGGCCTCTTTCGTACGGTGATGGATTTAGGGGCTCAGCTGGAGTTAGGCTGTGCTCCTGGCCATGAGGTTGATTGGTCCCAACTCGGGGGGGGGGGGGANGGGGGGGGGGGGGGAATCGGGTGTTCGGCGGGTGTATGTACGGCTACTTAGGACGGCTTTGCTGCAGGATGCTGAAAATAAGAACTGCAGTGGCTTGGTATAGTGTTGGGTGTTAAGGGGCGTTAAGGGGCGCAGGGCCCTACAAGATTTTGCACGACAGAGGCTTCATTGTGGTTTGAAAGGTTTTACAGGCGCGCAAGGTGTTTATAATGTTCAGGATTGGCTGAACCGAAATATCACTGTGCTCGGGTGGTTGGGCTGTGGCTAGCTATACTTTGGACTGCTTTCGATTGTAATTCTAGAACATGGACTTTCTGGGATTTGGCACCCTTGCAGGCTTACCAACAGTCCTATCCAAAGCTTCTGCAACATCGGAATGCCAGAACCATACACAATCTGTAGCTAGGTTCCCCAGTAGTACCCTTTTACCCTTTTTCTTTTTCGGTTCCCTTATTAAAACCGAATAGTAGGAAAAAGGGTACCCTTATTATTAAGGGGCTACTGGAGAACCTAGGTAGCATGCGGTGTGGCTCTTCTGAAGCCCAGCATGGCCTCCACGACTTGCAACCATTCCTGAAGCCTGGTTAACCCAAGCCAGAGCCTTGAACGGTCAACTCTGAAACTCTAAATATTATTGGGGCCTAAATAGTTACCTATATTATACTATTTTGGGGGCCAAAGCTCTATTTTCATTATTAAGGCCCCTACGTTAACACCCCCCCCCCCTCCTAAAATTCCTAAACCCCAACAGGTCAAAAGTTCTGTTGCATGCGGGTTTAAGGGGCGTTGGGTTTGACTTCCTGTCCCAGTCCTGGGCGGCCCAGCGTTGCTATGAGTGGCACGAGGCCTGTTCGACTGCACTTTTTGGGTTTCTGCTCGATGCTTTCACAGTCTGAAGTTTAGGGTTTTCAAGTATTGTCAATCGACGCGGCTCTGTTGTAGTTTTCATGTGTTCCTCATCATGGTTAGTGCAGGATTTTGTCCATCAGCCGCGTATTATAAGTATAGTATAATGGGCCCCAAAACCCTATTCTAATTATTAAGGCCTCTATATCCCTCCTCCCCCGTCCGGACACTATAGTAGGCTTTTGGAGCCGCAGGCTTTGCACCCTCATAGACCCTTTTCGACCGGCTGTAGAGCCGTTTCACCCAGACCCTCCAAAATCCATTACTTTGAACTTTTAAGGAATATACCATAAACCATGTTGGAGATCCTACTACAATTTAAGGCATATGCCTTAATTGAGGGATTCTGGAAGGTCTGGGTATAGACCCTTAGCGAGTTAAGCGGAAGGAGTTCGCCAGCGAGCTCGAAGAGCGCTTCGGGCAGCAGAGCAGTGGTGGTCAGGCGAGGCCTTGTCAAACTTCTACCGTCTTGGGCAGCGTGCTCCCCCCCCCCCCCACAGTGAGAGATCCCTTAAAGCCTTCGAAAGGCTCCTTAAGGGATCCCTTAACAGAGGCCAATAAGGTCCTGAATCGTGGGTGCTTCGGGGTTTAGGGTTCCGGCGGGGACGGGGGCGGGGGGGGGGGCTTCCAGGATTCCATGAATGCAACTGTATAAGTCCGTTCTTGCAAGGTCACACAAAGGCTTTAAAACCCTTACAACAAGCCACCAAAAAACAAACCCACAAAACATACCTGCATACGTACAGATCAAGTCATATAGATGTGTATACACATGCATGAACGCACACTGTGATAAATCATGTTTGTAAACGTTATTCGGATATTCTGTTTTCCAAACCTCCCGACCTCATGGCTTGCCGATGCCCTCACCATCTCGGCCTGGGGCCTAGTGGAATGATCAACAGACTGAGTAAGTAGGTTGTAAGTAGAGTTATAAGTACCCTAGATTAGGTTATCCTACTTCTAACCCGACTTATAATCTACTTGCCAAGACCCCTGATCCTTCCAAGTATGGCTTTCTCATGGCTATTGTGGAGGCTTAGGGTTAAGGGCTTTGTGAGGATTAATGGCATTTTGGGGTTTGGGGTTTGAGGTGTCGGATAAAGGTCTGGCATAAAGCTTTTGAAGCAAGGTTTCAAGATCCAGGATTGCGATTGAGAATTGCAGAATCATTATAGCTGGTGGGGTTACGGTGCATCGTGGCGAGGTTAAGTTAACGCCATTAACGTGTTGTCCGTTCTGAACCTTAGGCTAGCCTTCTGAATCTTAATTATTGTTGGGTTTAGGGCTTCATTAAACGCCTAAGTAATTGGCAAGTGGCCAAAGCCTGCGGAACTTCGGGCCATCGCCGGATGGCAAGACCGCCAAATGCCGATGCATCTTTCACGTCGCTGATGTCAAGCGATGCCTTTTCCACCGGGCGCGTCATGGAGCGAGGAAACTGCCTTGTCTTCGACCTGCGCGCCAGCCTCTGCTTGGCAGATGGCGGCATCCTCGAGTTCCCGGTGAAGGGAAGCCCGAGGGCGACCTTTCAGGTTAAGCAAATATTTCGCCACCGAAACCCTTCTGTAACTTCAGTCCCCTTTTTTGAGCCCGAAGCCCTGTCTCTAACTGGACTGTTGTATAAAGGGAAGGCAGCCAGAGATGGAAAGACTAAGAAGGCCTTTCACAGCAAAACCGTGGAGAGCGCCGTAACCACCATGCCCAAACAAAAACAGGATACGCGTTCACATCTGGAGGGAAGGGGCATTCCCTACTTTATGGACATACCTTTAAACGTTGTTGGAAAAATCTGTATAACATTATGTTGACGCAACATAGCGTGCAGGGGTCTTGTCCATTGTAATGTTGCGGCTGGGGCAGACTGTACGGTTGTAAGAATAGTTGTGAATCTACGATGTTCCCTCTTGTAAAGTAATGTCTGACTGTGTAGCCAACTTACGCCAATGTTACCATTTGGCTCAAGCATGAAAAGAAGCGCTACCGAGCTGTGCTTCTTNTGTAGCCAACTTACGCCAATGTTACCATTTGGCTCAAGCATGAAAAGAAGCGCTACCGAGCTGTGCTTCTTGGTTCAGGGTCGGGGTTCCTTTTCGGTTTTCCCTTCCCTTCCCTTTCGCTCCTACCCTAACATTGCGTGTTCTGTGTTTGGGGTCGGAATAGCTGGTTATCAGCCGTATTGTTCTTCTGGGTTTACTTTCGGAGGTTAGTTTGCCCTACGCCTTATTCCATGTCAGACATTCCGCCACCGATTGAGGAGCAAGGACCACCACCGGAGGTTCNGGCAAAGTGGCTCAGCGTAAGCGGAAGGCTTACATTAAGTTCCGGTTGGAATCTGAGCCGGATCTTACAGAGGATCAAATTTATATTATCCACGCGGATAAATCGCAGCGTCCTCTATACTTTACCAGGGTGGACTCCAGATCAGCTGGAGGAGGACGATCAACCGCAGACTCAGGAGGAGGCTTCGTCATCTTCTGTGGTTCCAAGGTCGTTTTCGGCTGAGGAGTTGGTAGAGATTGAAGTTGAGGTTGAAGAGGATATTGAAGGGTCTATTGAAGTACCGGTTTCTTCTTCATCTCCTACTCCTTCGGCATCCTCTATTCCTAAAGCGACTGCGGAAGTTCCCAAATACGGACGTTTGANGAAGGGTCTATTGAAGTACCGGTTTCTTCTTCATCTCCTACTCCTTCGGCATCCTCTATTCCTAAAGCGACTGCGGAAGTTCCCAAATACGGACGTTTGATTTTTGTGAATCCTCCGCCGCCGCCACCAAGGCCTTCTCTATCCAAGCCCTCAGAGCCTAAGCTTCGCCCGACCCCGAAGATTCGTCCGGCAGCGCCAAAGATCCCACCCGCTGCGGTTCTTCCTCCAGCTTCTAAGGCTCGTTCTTTGCCTAAGCCGAGGCCACCACCACTTCAAAAGGCGAGACCAGCTGTTCCCAAGGAGCCTAACTATCCACCACCAGCAGCGAAGGAAGGCCCAGTGGAAGAGCATCGTGGGGAGGTTGACGGATATATCGACTCGGCCCTCATCGGAGGCGGTTCCTTGTTGATTTCGCCAGTGACGAATAGGCGTATCAGGTTGCGAGATTCTGAACTGCTATCGGTTCCACCGGAAGCACACGAAGAATCCCTCATACCTGGAACGGCAGCAGCTGAAGCGCTCGAGATGTCCAGCCAGGAACTGGGATCAGTTGGGGTTGATTGGGATTGTGACATGATGACCTGCAATACCTTTTGCGGCTAGGCACGCAAGAAGGGAACAGTGCCAGTCAGTAGCGCAAAGCGCTGAGCAGACTGCGGGCAGTTGAGGCAGATCAGAGGCGCGAGGCGCCGACCAAATCACAGAAGATATACCCCTATGACCTAATCCTATCTGATCTTACACAAAACCCACAAGCTGATGCAACGCTCAACACCAGAACCGAGGTGTCGGCGCAAGGAGCAGCCAAACCACCTCCTAGTGTGTCGTTACGTTGCCTTGGATCCTCATCCGCCTTGGAGCAGCCGAACCACCTGGCTCCACAGAAGCACCGCTCAAAAGGGACGAGCAATCCAATTCAAGACTGCTTCTTCCGCTTCGAAAATGTTACCGTATGCTCTTCCCACAGAGCAACGCTCCCGTTTTGGAAGCAATATCTGAAATGCCTGTTGCCCAGCTCTGATATACTCGCTGACGATCCCCGGGTTGTCGTCAAGGCTAAGCAATTCAGCAGCAGGGAACACTTGGCGACTCACGGCGAGTTTGCCAAGAGCACCAGTACGCTGTCTTGTAACGATGATAAGGTCTAAAAGACAACGCTCGGAATCGCCGACCTCACCAACGTCCTCGACGCTGTTGACCACACAGTCACGAAGCCAAGATTCGTTGGCCTTCGAATTGTTNCAACGTCCTCGACGCTGTTGACCACACAGTCACGAAGCCAAGATTCGTTGGCCTTCGAATTGTTAATGTGTGAACAAACGGCGATATACGTGCGGCCTCCAGTGTTGTTCTCCGCAGCGGATGAGGCGTTTAATCCACGAGATAACGTCCTGTAAAAGAGTCGGCCTGTTGTTGGGATACGCAATGGTGTGCGGACGCTTCTGACCCGGCATAAACACCTTGTCAATGGTATTGTGGNAGTCGGCCTGTTGTTGGGATACGCAATGGTGTGCGGACGCTTCTGACCCGGCATAAACACCTTGTCAATGGTATTGTGGAAGTCAAGGAGAATCACACGCTGCACGGCTCTTCGAACAGCATTGGTAGAGCGAGAGCGTTACCCTCCAGCCAACCGGAGAGCTTTAGCTCGAACTCCTCGGAAAGCCTCGTCCCCATACCCTTCTGGCAGCATCCCAGCCGATGATGTACCTGCTCCAACGATTGTTCATAATCAGATGTTAAACATCGGAGCATCTCCCCAGCAAGTCCTTGCAGCTCAACAGTTTGCTGCCGGCGAAGCTGCGAATC
>BGNK01007389.1:7071-17843 GCA_003297005.1 Symbiodinium sp. clade A Y106
GACCAAAACATATTAAACAACAACACAACACAGATAAAATTGAATAGGATTGCAATTGCAACCGCAAAACAAAAATCGCACACAAGAAACACAAACAAAACATTAAACATAATTCATGTTGCAATGTGTGTGTGTGTTTAATTAGTGATTTTAAACACATTGATGTCTATGTGCATCAATGCATTGTTGTGTCATGAGAATTGTGACACGTAACGTACGAGGCGAACTAACTTACACGTCACGAATGTTCCGCATGGTTGATTGCTCGAGTTGTTGATCTATTTTCAGTTTCACTTGGTGCGTAGGTGTGAACCACTAGCCTTGTTCGTCTTGGAAATGCCGCCCAAGGGTGCTGCCCGAGCAGCCAAGACAGCGGCGAAACCCAAACAACAGAGGACCACACGATCACCAACCCCAAAGGCGAAGCAGGCGTCACAAGCAAAGTCNGTCTTGGAAATGCCGCCCAAGGGTGCTGCCCGAGCAGCCAAGACAGCGGCGAAACCCAAACAACAGAGGACCACACGATCACCAACCCCAAAGGCGAAGCAGGCGTCACAAGCAAAGTCTTCTCCTCGGTCGAGATCGCCTATGTGGAAAACACCAACAAAGGAAACTGCAGCAAAGTTCTTCAGCAACTGTGGCATGAAGACGACCCAGAACCAGCCTACAGACNCACAAGCAAAGTCTTCTCCTCGGTCGAGATCGCCTATGTGGAAAACACCAACAAAGGAAACTGCAGCAAAGTTCTTCAGCAACTGTGGCATGAAGACGACCCAGAACCAGCCTACAGACACCAAGACATCTGAAGCTACACCGGCTACACAGACCACATCCGACGCGAACTTGTTTCAGCCACCAGCTACGACGGAATCACCAGCGATTCTGGAACTTCCGGAGTCGGAGTGTGATCAGGATCAGGCTCAGCCATATTCAGTGGCTTCATTGGTGAAGCCAGTGAAGCCAGCGCAACATGATATAATGGATGGTTCATGCGAGAATGCAAAGTCAGAGAAACCCGAGCCCGAGAAACCAAAGCCAAATTCCGAAGTCAGAGAACAAGAANTGGTGAAGCCAGTGAAGCCAGCGCAACATGATATAATGGATGGTTCATGCGAGAATGCAAAGTCAGAGAAACCCGAGCCCGAGAAACCAAAGCCAAATTCCGAAGTCAGAGAACAAGAACCTCCTCAACTACCTCGGCCGGAAGAGTGCTTCACCAAGTCCAGCGATCAACTTGCAAAGCCTTCTTCAGCTGAAGCTAATTCGTCCTGTGTGGATACGCATGCAGCTATTTGCCAGCGTGAGCGAATGCAGAAGGTTGAGCATCTTATGAACTGGCCAGCTGAGCTTTTGCACGCTATGTTTGCAGAGCAGGACACGTGCAANAGAAGGTTGAGCATCTTATGAACTGGCCAGCTGAGCTTTTGCACGCTATGTTTGCAGAGCAGGACACGTGCAACATTGGTTACACTTACCAAGGGTTCCTGCAGCATCTGCGCGGGTGTTGACGGCATCCGCGTGTCAACAGCCTTTTCGGGCGTGGACACGCCAGCAACGGCGATGGAATTGATATCCCTTGCATTGTCCAATGAACTTGGGATGCCGCTGCAGGATCGGGCCATAATNTGTCAACAGCCTTTTCGGGCGTGGACACGCCAGCAACGGCGATGGAATTGATATCCCTTGCATTGTCCAATGAACTTGGGATGCCGCTGCAGGATCGGGCCATAATCAGGAATACGTTCGGTGTGGAATGGTTTTCGAAATCCCAGACAGAACTTTTGCGTCATCCGTGTGGTCCGGAACACTTGTTCGGCGACATGAACTGTTTCTGGACGGACACAATGAAACACAAGATCGATGCTATCATGTCGCAAGGTCATTTCGTGGATGTGATGAAAGAGCTCATTAGCAAGTCCGACATCAAGAGCCTGGTGAGAACACATGCGTACTGTCTCAAGTGTGGATCTGTTTGCGAGGCTCCATGGAACAATAGGGTAGCGTAGCATTAAACATGTCATTTCAGAGTAGTAGATGCGTTGTGGAACTTGTTGCTGCTTGTTGCTACACTCACATTCATGCACATGACATGCACTTGCGCCAGGCTCTGCCTGCAGATGTCCACATCGCAGGCACCCCGTGCGTCGACTACAGCAGCCGCGGCAGCAAAAGGGGTTCGCAAGGAAAATCCACAGGACCACTGTTCGCGTGGATTTGCCAGCGGCTCCTGCTACAGGAACCTTACGTGGTGCAGGAAAATGTGACAGGGTTCAGCACCGACCTCCTTGCCGACACCATGGGCCATTGTTATCACATTGAGTGTGCCACGCTAGACCCTGCCGAGTACGGATGGCCGATCATCCGCAAACGCAAATACACGGTGATGCGCCACAAGATCAAAACAGGGCCGATGGCATCCCCACTAAATGTCTTCAACACCTTGTTCACGCGGCCCGCCGGTCAGGAAGATACCCAGCACGATCGGCCGGGCTGGGACATCTTCCTGATCGGCGGGCCGCGTGAACTGCGCGAAGAACTGCTCTGGGCAGCCAGTCGACCCGGCAGCTGCTATCGGGACATGGAGATTGAGGAGGATGATGATTCAGCTGACCCAGATCTCGGACTCAGCGGCCTCAGCCCGTTTGATGACTCCGAGTCAGGCGNGAGCAAAGCTTTCTGGACACATACCGTGCCATACAGCCGGGACAGGTATTTCAACTCAATCAAAGTCCTGACGAGTTCGCCAAGTATTCGGATTCCAAGCATCTTTTCACCTTGATAAAGAACGCTGGGTTGCTGTGGTGCCGCGGCTTGTTTAATTGGGACTCGGGACATTGCTGGCAGTTGTTGTAGTTGTTGAATTGTCACATAGCCAAACAATAGCACGGGCCCGGGTGCTACTCGACTCGCCATTCTCGCCGCGCCTGTATATAGATTGTTGCTTGCACTGTAAANGCACGGGCCCGGGTGCTACTCGACTCGCCATTCTCGCCGCGCCTGTATATAGATTGTTGCTTGCACTGTAAACGTCGTTGCCATGAGTCGCTGCTGCCACGCTGCCTCGTGAATAGCATAGCTGCGTTGTTGCTGAGGTTGTTGCTAGTTGTCGGGCTTTGTTTTTGCACAGGGCCGTTGCTTGCTGGGCTCAATATAGCTGCTTTGTTTTGTACCTGCTTTGTTTTGTAGACTCATCATGATATNTGCTAGTTGTCGGGCTTTGTTTTTGCACAGGGCCGTTGCTTGCTGGGCTCAATATAGCTGCTTTGTTTTGTACCTGCTTTGTTTTGTAGACTCATCATGATATCACTTTGCGATTCGCAAAGGTTACGGTCCTTGACGTTTCAACTGTATTGCTGCAGGTGTTGTGACTTGAAATCTGTAGAGTGAGTCTGAGCCACTAAGTTTGCAAGTTCTNTCATGATATCACTTTGCGATTCGCAAAGGTTACGGTCCTTGACGTTTCAACTGTATTGCTGCAGGTGTTGTGACTTGAAATCTGTAGAGTGAGTCTGAGCCACTAAGTTTGCAAGTTCTGCCAAGGTCAGACTCACACAGCAGGTGGCTTACAAGTCGCGAGGCATTGTTATGCCAGGCATTTCCCGTGCTGAAGCGCTTCAGCTTCGGGGTAGCTGTCTGCTCTTTTGCACAAGACGGCTACGAGACCGACACAGCCNGCAGGTGGCTTACAAGTCGCGAGGCATTGTTATGCCAGGCATTTCCCGTGCTGAAGCGCTTCAGCTTCGGGGTAGCTGTCTGCTCTTTTGCACAAGACGGCTACGAGACCGACACAGCCGACGCACCGCCGTCATCTTGGCGCGACGCTGAGATCGACGCCGACAGGACTGCACGGATCGGCCAGGCAGGTAACGCCATGCATGTGCAGTGCATGGGCGTGGTGCTGATCTACATCCTGAGCCGCGGAAACATGCGGCGAGACGTCGCTGCAGCGGTGCCGGGGCCGGTGCCGGCCCCGGCAACAGCTGCGGGGCAGGCTGCTGAGCCTGAGGCACTGCCTCAGGCGGCAGTGGCGGCTGCAGCTGCGCAGTGCAAGAGTGGCCCTGCGTCAGTGCCACCGCACCGCCACCAGTGTCATCGGTGCTTCCATTTTCGTCATCGCGATCGCAGTCACAGTCACAGTTGTCTACGAGTTTGCTGAGTATGGCCCAAATGGTGTTTGGGCCTGGGCCGAAGCGACGCAGGTGAGTCGGACTGCCATCCACCCTGACAGTAGGGAAGCTTTCAGTGGGTAGTGGTGGAGTGGTCAGTGAGTCAGTTGCCAAGTTTCGTCCTTGTGACACCTGTGAGCAGTTGTCAATGCTATGTAGTTTGTGTGCTGTATATCTATGTAATAGGTAGTGAGCTTTTTGATGGGCACAAGGACATGGGGGACCNGGTGCGACAGTCATGATGACCTCATGGTGATTGTTGTTGGATTGATTGCAATGGAGTTGCACCAGCACGTCAGTGAATGAGCACTGAGTCTAAGTTTAGCAACACTACAATGATATAATCCCATGATGGTATATTTTCACACACGTGACACGCATGGCTGCCACAAGATAAACAATCAAGCAATTCATATTCATTAGTTGGGCTGCGGGCCTGTGGGACACGAACTTATCGGATGTTCCNATTTTCACACACGTGACACGCATGGCTGCCACAAGATAAACAATCAAGCAATTCATATTCATTAGTTGGGCTGCGGGCCTGTGGGACACGAACTTATCGGATGTTCCGTTACTGGTCTCGTTACATCTCGTGTTTCACTACGAGCACATCGTATCGGAGCAATCTTCCTTTTCCACAAAGCCACAAAGTGAGTTAGGTCACAGAGACGTCTCACATATCACTAGACCTGTCATGACTGTGCGTTTGTGCATTGTGTGGGTACCATGATCATGTTACGGTCATGGTCACGCTTGTGTTCTCGCAGCAATCTTTGCGAACTGCGGCAAGCTTGGAAATTGTTAGCTGTAGAACGCGTCAATGGCTGATTCTCAGCCTCAGCAGCTCATGAGAGGACACAGTTTGTTTAGNGTTTCGACAAAAAGGTTCGGTGCGACAGTCATGATGACCTCATGGTGATTGTTGTTGGATTGATTGCAATGGAGTTGCACCAGCACGTCAGTGAATGAGCACTGAGTCTAAGTTTAGCAGCACTACAATGATATAATGCCATGATGGTATATTTTCACATTTTCACACACGTGACACGCATGGCTGCCACAAGATAAACAATCAAGCAATTCATATTCATTAGTTGGGCTGCGGGCCTGTGGGACACGAACTTATCGGATGTTCCGTTACTGGTCTCGTTACATCTCGTGTTTCACTACGAGCACATCGTATCGGAGCAATCTTCCAAAAGGTGTTTCGGTGTTTCACTCAATCCAGTGTCTCCCGTCTCACGTCTCACATATCACTAGACCTGTCATGACTGTGCGTTTGTGCATTGTGTGGGTACCATGATCATGTTACGGTCATGGTCATGCTTGTGTTCTCGCAGCAATCTTTGCGAACTNTGACACCTGTGAGCAGTTGTCAATGCTATGTAGTTTGTGTGCTGTATATCTATGTAATAGGTAGTGAGCTTTTTGATGGGCACAAGGACATGGGGGACCGGGCTCATCATGCGGCATCAGCGGCAGCTCTGTTTCGACAAAAAGGTTCGGTGCGACAGTCATGATGACCTCATGGTGATTGTTGTTGGATTGATTGCAATGGAGTTGCACCAGCACGTCAGTGAATGAGCACTGAGTCTNCGACAGTCATGATGACCTCATGGTGATTGTTGTTGGATTGATTGCAATGGAGTTGCACCAGCACGTCAGTGAATGAGCACTGAGTCTAAGTTTAGCAACACTACAATGATATAATGCCATGATGGTATATTTTCACACACGTGACACGCATGGCTGCCACAAGATAAACAATCAAGCAATTCATATTCATTAGTTGGGCTGCNTCGTATCGGAGCAATCTTCCAAAAGGTGTTTCGGTGTTTCACTCAATCCAGTGTCTCACGTCTCACATATCACTAGACCTGTCATGACTGTGCGTTTGTGCATTGTGTGGGTACCATGAGATCATGTTACGGTCATGGTCATGCTTGTGTTCTCGCAGCAATCTTTGCGAACTGCGGCAAGCTTGGAAATTGTTAGCTGTAGAACGCGTCAATGGCTGATTCTCAGCCTCAGCAGCTCNGCTTGTGTTCTCGCAGCAATCTTTGCGAACTGCGGCAAGCTTGGAAATTGTTAGCTGTAGAACGCGTCAATGGCTGATTCTCAGCCTCAGCAGCTCATGAGAGGACACAGTTTGTTTAGATTGATGAGTTGTTGATTCTGTTGATGATCAGGCTCGTGGGTTTCACACCGGATTGATTAGCTTGTAGGGGCATGGCACCAACCTGCCACAGTTTTCTGCGAACCATGCTGTGATGTTTCACTGTCAGTAGAGTCAGTAGGGAGTAGGGAGGGTATGAGCTGCAGAGTTGTACACTTGCAGACAAACTGTTGGGCTCTAGGATTATTCTAGGATGGCTTCACATCGGCAGGATCTTCGGCGGCAGGAATGACCGCTGTCGCGAGAACGGATCAAGAGCTTGCGAGCCAGAAGGAGGAAACGTCCGGGACTCGGGACCTTGGATTCACACGACATAGGAAATAACACCGGTGGACTGCAGCCTAGACTCTGCGAGGTACAAGCGAGCACAGGACATTCTCTTCGGTCAGGATTTGGATCTCGCCACCCGCTTCGCCGTGAAGTCAGAGAGCGAGAAAGGGTCGATCCTTCTCAACAAAATATTTGAAGTGTATCAAGAAGGAGGGAAGCAAGTCATCNGCCGTGAAGTCAGAGAGCGAGAAAGGGTCGATCCTTCTCAACAAAATATTTGAAGTGTATCAAGAAGGAGGGAAGCAAGTCATCCCTTGGTTTCGCGCAGACGGTGAGAGAAACATCCAGCGCCATCCACTGAACGACAGGAAGACCGGGGCAACGACACGGCAATACGTGAACCGCATATTCCAAAGTGGAATTGTTGATGGGGTTCGGGGTGAACCCTGGCTGGTGTATGACCCCTCCAAGAATGTCNTCCAAAGTGGAATTGTTGATGGGGTTCGGGGTGAACCCTGGCTGGTGTATGACCCCTCCAAGAATGTCTATTTCGCACTCACATATGGGACGCTGCTCTTCGGCCTAATTGCTCTATAATAGTTGATTGAAACCATGAACTGAACAACTATCGGATGGCGCAGGTCAGATTCCTTCTACGTCGCTGCAGCGGAGAAACCGAACAACGTCAATGTGAAAGCAACAAGAGATCGTGGCCTCTGCGACGCCCGTGTTTTCTCTATTAAGATGCCTGAGTGTGTTTGCATGTTGCTTGGCCGGGCAATTGCTTTGNAGAAACCGAACAACGTCAATGTGAAAGCAACAAGAGATCGTGGCCTCTGCGACGCCCGTGTTTTCTCTATTAAGATGCCTGAGTGTGTTTGCATGTTGCTTGGCCGGGCAATTGCTTTGTAACAACGAATACCACACCCAGCAACTTAATTGCAACCAAGCCAAGCTTCAACCAACAATCGACAACAACAACAGCAGCAGCAACACCAACTGAACACAAGCAACAACCTAAACAACAACAACGACAACGACAACAACAACAACANGCAACCAAGCCAAGCTTCAACCAACAATCGACAACAACAACAGCAGCAGCAACACCAACTGAACACAAGCAACAACCTAAACAACAACAACGACAACGACAACAACAACAACAGCAACAACAGCAACAGCAACAGCAACAACAGCAACAACAGCCACAGCCGGGCCACAGCCACAGCCACATCATCAACACTGACAGCCGCAAAATGAACACACAAACACACAAAAACCAAGACACTCACGCGCACCACAAACTGCTGTCATCGTCCACGACGGCAGCAGACCACGACGACGGACCACAACTTAGCACACACACACACACCCAACAACAACCACAAACCACATACACACAAGATAAAAAGTACGGCTACAACTCTCTACGACATCAGCGGCAGCAGCAGCCATGCATAATAGGTGTACGAGGTACCACCTGATACCACCGACACGAACACCGCCACCGTGGGCACAGCGACAACAGGAAAAGCAAGCGGCAACAACAACCACAACAAGAAATACAACAACGCTAACAGGATCAGTAACTGTGACAACGACCGGTAGCTAGCAATAGCCCAGCAATAGGCAATAGTCGTGGATCGCTTTGCCGTTCATGTTGTGACCCTAGGGCATGTTGTGACCATGTTGTGCGCTTGCTGGAGCGGAGTGATTTGTAGAAAAGCACTTCCATCTAATCTGTGAGTTGCGATCGATCCAAGTTTCTTGCGAGACCTGCACAACGACTTCCATAGNGTTGTGACCATGTTGTGCGCTTGCTGGAGCGGAGTGATTTGTAGAAAAGCACTTCCATCTAATCTGTGAGTTGCGATCGATCCAAGTTTCTTGCGAGACCTGCACAACGACTTCCATAGTGGATTGTCTTGCACCTTTCTGGACATGATTTGTGGTGTGCCAGAGGTGGATGCCGCACCACAGCAGCATCAGCGTAGTTCAGCACAGCATGTAATTCGGCTTGTTGTGATGTCGGCTAATCATGTTGCGGTCATGAGTGTGCAACATGGTCACAACATGTAATGTAATCGGCGTGTTTCCAGGCGTGGGCAAGACATGCAGCGGCGAGGGGACTGACAACATCAAACTGTCAGTGGNGTCACAACATGTAATGTAATCGGCGTGTTTCCAGGCGTGGGCAAGACATGCAGCGGCGAGGGGACTGACAACATCAAACTGTCAGTGGACCAAAATCATGGGCGAGTACGTCAAAAACAATTTCAGCACACGGTACAAGACGACCCAGCTTTACGACCTTTCTAAACGTGTTCACAATGCGCTCCAAAACCTGGCACAGCCGCTGCTCGCAACCTTCGTTGACTTTATCGGCAACAATGTCGACTTTCAGGCGCCAGAACTCAATGTGCTGTCCACGCTGCAGAACATTCACGTCCTAACGCGGGTGCTCAGCAATTTGCAGCAATCGTACCCTCCAGAGCTCATCAGCATGTTGTGCATGGAGGCTGTCAAGTTTCTCGAACTTTGTCTGCGATTCATTCACGGTTCACAAATTATTTCACGGTTCTTTCAATGATGCCGGGCTTCGATTTCAGGGTGCACACTGCACACTGTCCAAACTCCCAGGGCCAGTGTCTAAGAGTTATTAAGGGTCATTGAGTTATTGACGATTATTGTTGTCGGTCATTGCTGTCTCAGGTCCCCGTAATGACATCGGACGGCAAGCCCAGTCAGGACTTCATCCACAAGCACATGCCGGACATCCTCAACCGTCTGCTCACGGAAATCAAAGGTGCACCGTTCGTGACCAAGGTATCCGGATCAGGAAAGGCCAGCAAGAAAGCCCAAGGCAACGACANCATCCACAAGCACATGCCGGACATCCTCAACCGTCTGCTCACGGAAATCAAAGGTGCACCGTTCGTGACCAAGGTATCCGGATCAGGAAAGGCCAGCAAGAAAGCCCAAGGCAACGACATGACATCAGGGGCCGGGGCGGTTGATATCAGCGATCTTCTCCATCCAAAGAAAAAGGCAAGAAAGGCTTCTGCGAAGAGCAAGGCTAAGGCAGCGGCGAAGAAAGATGACACGGCGCCAGNCCAGAAGCCGAAGTGGACGTTGAGGTTGCCATCGATGGGCCAGATGGGGGGGCTACACGTGCCCGCTGGTGGGTGGATGACCTAATCGGGTGCTTGCAGCATGCTGCTGGAGGCCTTTAATGACTTTATGAGAAAAACTACAGGGATAGAGAGTGTGAGAGAGAGAGAGGAGATAGACAGAGAGAGAGACAGAGAGAGAGAGAGAGAGAGGGAGATAGAGTTACACGCATGTGATACATTAGACACCGTTAGACACCTGTGTTTGCGAGTGAGTGCTGGTGCATGGGCATGCCTACCTTTGTCTGTATATTCAATTCAGTTCATTGTTGCATTCATTTATTGGGTCCTGAACTCATGCATGATCCTGATCATTATCCATCCATCCATCCAGCCATCCATCCATCCACATTGTTCAACAGTGACGTTTGTGGTGTTCATGATACGTGCTAGGCATGTGTTGTGGGCTTTTGTTTGCATGCTGGTACTTGCTGCTTGCAATACGTGCTAGGCATGCGTTGTGGGCTTTTGTTTGCATGCTGGTACTTGCTGCTTGCAGTGGTAANGTGCTAGGCATGTGTTGTGGGCTTTTGTTTGCATGCTGGTACTTGCTGCTTGCAATACGTGCTAGGCATGCGTTGTGGGCTTTTGTTTGCATGCTGGTACTTGCTGCTTGCAGTGGTAAGTATCGAATGATTGTGGCTTGTGTGCGGAGCTCACAGTGCAAGGCTTGACGGAGCTCTTGAATCCAAGTTTGATTCCAGTGGTCAAGCTGTGTTTGCACTACGGCATCGGCTTGGCCTTCAAAAAGACAGTCTCCNGGCCGTGTGGCATTGTTGTTGGAATATGTTTATTTTGAATTATGATCATGAAGCTGACATGACGAAGACCTTAATTAGCTACCGTAGCTACCTGCAGTTTCACTGTTTCACTGTTTCACTGTTTCACGTTGCGTCGTAAGGTACGGGCCGTGCTCCAGGACATGATGCGCAAAGCCGTGTTGAAGCTGAAGTCAGTTGTACCCTCAGGCGAGGTCACTGATGT
>BGNK01007390.1:0-17356 GCA_003297005.1 Symbiodinium sp. clade A Y106
CGCTCCAATGCGCGGGGGGTGTTTTTAATCCTTTTGTGTACGTATATTAGTGTTTTACCTACGTTACGACGTTGGCTCAAGTGAACAAAAAGTCCGTGCGTTCTGCTGCTAACAATAACAGTCCCGGTGCCGAAGCCCTCAACCCTAAACCCTAAACCCTTAAACCCTAAACCCTAAATCCTAAACCCTAAACCCTAAACCCCTAAACCCTAAACCCCTAAACCCTAAACCCCTAAACCCTAAACCCAAAACCTCAACCCAAAGCTGAAACAACCCCAAACCCCCACCTGATACCCTAAACCCTACGCCCAAACTCCACTTTGCAGCCTAAGGTTGCAGAGCAAGTACCAGAGCCTCAACCCGAGGTTGTTCCGACGCCGCAGCTGCATCAAAAGGGCTTGGGGTCTAGGGTAGAGGAGCTTCGAGATTAGGGTTTTTTTGGACTGGATGGGAGATTAGGGTTTAGGGATTAAGGTGGGGTTTAGGGACTGGGTTTAGGGTAGAGGAGCTTTGGGTTTAGGGTTTGGTAGTTGTGGCTTAAGGTTTATAAGGTTGCCCGAAGGGTCCAGGATATCGTACATGATTTGCCTTTTAGAGGGCTTCCAATACAGGAACCAGCCAGGACGTTTGAAGATCTGAAAGTAGAAACCCCTGACAAAAGCCTACAGCTGGATGCCTTTTGGTGCTTTATGGAGATCCTTCTAAGGGCTCCGGGACGGGTATCCTTACCTGGGGCATATTCATTAAATCAACATGGGAATCCTTGCAAATGTTTAGGACTAGTGTTTAATCAAAGGACTATTCGGCTATTGTCTGGGCTTTGGAGTACCATACTTTAATACTTTTGTCTTAAAGGAACCATTATGAAACACAAGTTTATACTTTTTTCTCCCTGGTTACTTAAAAGCCCAGTTGTGTTTTCCTCTGGGTTGCTTTACTTAAAGGCTCATGGGACTTAGTAAGTAGGGCTACAAGTAGGTTATACTTAGGATAACCCCACTTAGGAGACTTATAACCCCAACCATAATCTACTTACTAAGTCCCATGATCCTCTAAGTACCCTAAACTCCCCCTTCTAGAACCCTTATAGATCTCTAAACTCCCCCTTATAGATCCCTTAAAGGAGTTCCTTTAAAGGAACCCCTAGGGTTTCTTGCTAAGTCTCATGAGCCTTTAAGTAGACCCTAAACCCTAAACCCTTAAAGGGAGTCCCATTCTAGAACCCTATAGTACCCTTAAAAAAGGAACCTTAAACCCTACTTACTAAGTCCCATGAGCCTTTAAGTAGGGTAAGAGGTTTGGGGTTTGGGGATGCGGGAGCTCGGGCGATCCGGCTCGGGTTTTTGGGGGGGCTTTGAGTGTCTCGATGTTCCCTAGGGTTCCTTTAAAGGGGTCTATAGTTGCTATAAGGGATACTACAAGGGATACTATAACTTAGTAGCTGAGTGGATACACTTTTAGAATTTATTTTTGGGATAATATTACCCACTATAAAACTGAAAGTGCACACTTTTGGGGGGCTTATGAACTCAGCAACTAAGTTAAGTTTAAGTGCAGGCGTATGGATTTGTTGTGAACAGATCAAGGTGTCAAAGGTGTTCGGCCCTACTACAGTTCCTTTGTGCAAAAGCCTTGTGGCAGCAAGCCCTATTGGCCCTATAATATCCTAGTAGTAGAGTAGGTAACCTTTAACCTTTTTGGGGAATATAATCCCTATATAATCCTTATATTATGAAAAAGGTTAACCTTTGGTTCCCCATGATACCCGACAAGTAGGATATGCCTCACGAACCCCGCAACCCCATACTCCCAAACCCCAAGCACTAGTCCCCGAAGATAAATCCGAATCAGCCCCAATCCCTAAACCCTCAACCCCTAAGCTAAACCCAATGTAGGGTTTAGGGTTTAGGGTAACCCCTAATCCCTAAACCCTCAACCCCAGATCTCGAAATTGCACTTCGGAAGCACCAGGAACAAAGCCGAGACGCCAGCCGCTGGCCGCAGCCCCCAGGACTTTTTGTTTGGTTTTAGGGAGTTCAGGGCTTAGGGCTCGGGGGCTTATGGTTTAGGCCTTACTTCATATAGAAGATGCAAAATCAACAATACTATTCCCCAGGGTTCCTTTTCTAGAGTCCAGAACTGTACTTTGATGTACCCCAAACCCTTTTACAATGGGTATGGCCCCTGTATTGAGGGGAGTTTGTGGTTTCCATAGGGTTCCTGTAAGTTTTATACAGAATGTACTGTAAATCATATGTGAGTTTGCGAAAATAGGTGACCCTAATATAGCACCCTAAATAGTAGGATCCTTACTATAAGAACCCCAAATAAGGTACCCCCTAATTTCGGAAACTCCCATATTATGGACACCTTATACGTTTAGGTACATTGCTGTAGGATGGCTTTTTGCAGGCTAGGGTACGTCGGTTTAGGGGTTGGGCTTCGGGAATGCTTGGTGTCGTCTAGAGTTCTGTTTGATACTTACTGTAAAGGGTTTGCCTAGGGTTCACAGTGCCGAATCTTGACTTCCACAATAGGATTGGTAAGGGGATTCGGGCAATTAGATGTCCACTTTTCGGGGTCTTCGCATTAAGGATCCGACTATTACTCTAGCAGGATCCAAAATGTTGTGATACTCTCGTAGCACTTAAGGGCTCAAGGGACTTAGTATTAGGACCTGGAGGCACGGCTATGGCGACCGTATGGTTTCCCGTTTCAAACTCGACTAGGTTCCTGAGTAGTACTCTTTTGCCCTGTTCCTTTCACGGTCCCCCTATAAAAACGGAATAGTAGGAAAAAGGGTACCCTCATTACAAAGGGGCTACTCAGGAACCAGGTCAACCACAAGCGGCCAGGAGGTGCCAGCTCCCGCTGCGCCGCCCTCGGAGGCAGCACACAAGGCCTCGAAAGACAAGAGGGTTACTATAGGGGCCTTAGTACTTAGAATAGGGTTTTAAGTGCATGATAGGATAATTACTCATCAGAAAGAAGGAGCCCCAAAATAGTGTATGTAGTCATTAAGGCCTCTATGCTACTTTAAGGGGCCCTCAACCCTAAACCCAATCGGTTTTCCCTCAACCCTGAACCCTGTGGCTTTCATATGAGCAGGCGTTGAGGGTTGAGGTTGTCAAGAGTTTAAGTGGCTTAGGGTTTAGGGTTTAAGGGCTTGGGTGTTCTAAGGCTTTCAGGCGTTTTACAAGGACTTAGAGTTTGAAGTTTAAGGTTTTGAGGCGTCTATACCGGCTTTCCGGCCTGGTATTTTGTATCTACTAAGGCTGGGGTTCTACAAGATTTCAATAAGTGTGCTTGAACAGCTCTGGGGGGGGGGAAACTGTTGATGTTTTCTGGTTGGTTTTGGTTCCTGTACTGTTTGGGTTCATGTATTTTATTTACAAGTGATTCTAGCCTACAGTAGAAGCCCAAAAGTTGGAAACCCAATAGCCTCGATCCTTAAGAGTAATGTATAGGGAATCCCAGCACTATTTGGCCTTAATCGGGTTTCCAACTTTATGGGTTTACTGTATACCCTAAACGGATGCTCACGGTTTGATTATAGAAATGGTGGAAGAGTCAGCCAGGGTCTGTTGGGGCTTCATGTTGTTCAGGATAGTGTACGTCATAACTGGGGTTATAAGTCCCCTAAGTGGAGTTATCCTGATTGTAACCTGCTTATAACCTTACATACTAGGTCCCATGAGCCTTTAAGTAGACCCCTGGTTAGTCACTCCCGCGCCTTGAAAGGGATTATGATCGGGATCCGAGTCTTAAGGCCCGAAAGTTTGTCAATTAGTCATGGGCTCTACTTGATGCATATCAATAAGCTTTGGGCGGGTGTTGTGGTTGGTAAGGGGGATGAAATGATTTCGGAGGGCTTACTTACACAGGTCTTGGAATGCTTTGCAAGCTCTCTAGGTTCAGGGCTTAAGGCTGTTTGGGTAGGGCTTGTTGGGGTTCGAGGGTTTAAGGCCTATGGGCCTCGGGTTTCGCAGTTTAGGGTTTAGGGTTTGGGATTCATTGTCATTTTTTGTTATTGAAAATTGTGGTTGCGTTTCGGGTGCGTTTCGAGCTTATCTTCTTCAAAAGGCTTCCGACAAGCAAAGGACCATGGTATAATGACTCTGCTGGCGCTGCTCATCGCTTTTCCATAAGTTGGTACGTATTTCATAGGTGAAATTTGATTGGAGGGCAAAGGAAGACTTTCGACAAGGTCCCCCACCCACCACTTGCGACCGCAAGAGGTATTGAGCATCTACATACAGCTTGTATTGTGGTGCGGTGCCCCTAAACCTAAAACCCCCAACCCTGTAAAGCTTCTACAGCCTTAAAACGCCAAGAAATCCAAAATCTGATGCACCCGGCAACTGATAAAACCCAAACCCTAGACCCCTAAACCCTTAAACCCTAAACCCCTGAACCCCTTGTCTTTTGACCCGAAAACCCTGAACCCTTATAGGAAGCATGCAAGACCCTGCACAGGCCCAAAACCCTATAAAACCTGTGAAGACTATAAAGCTCAATTTGTTCAGCCATAAAACCCCGTAGCAAAAAAAGTTTTATAAGGCCCTATTGTACAGCCTCGCATTGAAAAGCCAGGATGCAATGGCTGCGCTCGTGGAGCATTCCAAGGAGGCCACATACGCGGAGCAGTTTTGAGATGGCTTTCGGGGTTTCCGTCACGGATATATGATGGGTCCGTTCAGGGGTTCCTTTCAGGGTTTGGAGTCCTTCAAAGGGCTCTATCAGAAGACTGGAAGGGTTGCTAGTTCGGGGTTCACGGCTCTAGGGTTTGGTGACCACGCTTTAATGGTCTCAGCGGCTCAAAGACGCCGGGACACCGAGGCTTAGGGTTTAGGGTTTAGGGTATACTTACCTGTGGCCGGAAATACCTACCTTTTTAGGGTTCCTTATTATGGTTTCTATCTATAATTTCTTAAAAACTCGGTTTTGGGGGGCCAAAGGTAAGGCTTACTTGAGGGCTTAAGCGACTTGGTAGGGTAGGGTGACAATTGGGGCTACAAGTGCTCTAAGTAAAGGGTTATGCGAATGTAAGCTTACGTGTAACCTTAGAGACTAAGTCCCAAGGGGGCCCTTAAGTATGCTTCCCGGGGCTTGCGAGTCTGGGAAGAATGTCAACTATTGCCTTGATGCTCCTTGAACCCTTAACCCAAGAAATTAAGTCTAAGTCGAACATATACTAGGTATCGATTTGGGATAGTTTTTAAACTCCCTCATTGCCCTAATTATGAATAATTATGGGGGTTGTTGAAATCGACACCTAGTATAGAACCCTCCAAAACTAAACCGTAAAGCTTAAACCCGAACCCTCTGCCCTGAACCATAAACCCGAACCCTCTACCCTGAACCATAAACCCTCAACCAAATAAACCAGGAAGCACTAGTCTGCGCAATGCAGGGGTCTTAACTGTGAGAATGGGTTTGGGGGTATTTTGTATTATGATTAGACAGGGGCTATCAGAGACTGCTATCAGTGAATATGCCAACTAGACCCTCAACCCCAAATCGTAAACCCCCCCGAAATCCCTAGTTGAAGAGTCCACGGGGACTTAGCAAGTCCGGTTTTAAGTAAGCATATACTGGGCTTTGGAGTACCATACTTTAATGCTTTTTTCTTACAGGAACCCTTATGAAAAACAAGTTTATACTTTTTTCTCCCTGATTACTTAAAAGCCCAGTATAGCTAGGACAACCGTACTTACTAAACCCCCTGAGTCTTCAAGTAGGGGTCCCGTAATCCCAGAAACCCTAAACCCTGAACCCTACTTAGAGGATCATGGGACTTAGTAAGTAGGTTATAACTGGGGTTATAAGTCCCCTAAGTGAGGTTATCCTAATTATAACCTACTGATAGCCTTACTTACTAAGTCACATGAGCCATTAAGTACACCCTGATGCATCAGGTGTCGGAGACGACGAGCCAAGAAGCAGCGGCTGCGCTTGCGCAGCACTCGAAAGAGGCAGATGCTTTGAGCACTTCTCGGGAACGGGACCGGGTTTAGGCTTGATGGTTCGAGGATGTTTTAGGTTTATAGGGTATAGGTTTTATAGGGTCCAGGCTTTTGCATTGTTGATGTTGTCTTCGGTTGGGACTTCGATGGAAGCAATATAAGCAGGGCCAACACAGACACGTGGCACCCACCATGAGTTCAGCTCACTCTACCTTGGCAGGTCAAGCCTTCATAGCATACTAAGCCGTACCTACCTTAAACTACCGTATCCTACCTTGCTTTTGGTTCTTATTGTAAACTCCAGCTTAGAATTTTATAGGGGCCCTACAAACAAGTAGCTTTTGGTAATTCAACGTATCACCGCATAATTTAGGGGCCTAAATTAATACCTATAGTATTTTGGGGGCTCCTTCTTATAACTGTAGTATACTGGGCCCCCAAACCCTATTCTAAATATTAAGGCCCCTGTATTAACTCTAAACTTGGTGCACTTGGTTGTCATCTGCGCGGGTTTTGGGTTAAGCGTGCATCCGTTCAACATCCAATGCTGGCCTGGAGGCTCCTTTAAGCACTCTCGAGCCCAACTTTATATGATTGAAGCTATATAAACGGGTAGCCGGGCTCTCTGGGTCTAGGGTTTTGTGGGTTCTGTAAGCGTTCTACAGAGCGGACTGCAGGTGTCGACGATCCACACCCAGGAAGCTGCGGTGGCACTTGCCGAGCACTCCGAGGAGGCAGATACCCGAACCATTTTGGGAGACGGTTTAGCTTAAGTGGTTTTGGGATTTCAGCACCCTAAACCCTGAACGCTAGATCCTAAACCCTGAACCCTAAATCCTACCCTAACTCTTAAACCGTAAGCCCTATACTCTGTACCCTAAACCAAAAAAGCGATCTTTGGGGTTGAAGGATTATCGGCTTTATGATTCGGTTCAGGGTTTCGGTTTCAGAGTGTTTGGCTGAGCGTTTAGGATTTCTGGAAGCCCTGACGGCTTGTCTTCTGCACAGACAATAGGAAAGCTTTCCCAGGGAGCCCAATACTCTTTTGAATTGTGAGGATATATTTGGGTGGTTGTCAAAATTATGGTCCCTTTTTGGATCCTTAGTATAATACGGCACCTAATATTTAGGGTACCCATTTAGGGACCATAATTTTGACAACTACCCATTTGGGAGTTTCCGCAAATTAGGGGTACCTTATTTGGGGCTCCTTATAATAAGGACCCTACTATTTATGGTACTATATTTGAATCCCCTATTTTCGGAAACTCCCGTTTGAAATCAGAGCATGAAGCCCACCCAAACCCTCAACCCAAGGGTCCTATATAAGTATCTATATGGTAGAATGTAGGTTCTCTATTCGGAATTACTATTACGATTTGGGGAAGTATCCCCCATACCAGTAGCTACTTAAAGGCTCATGGGACTTAGTAAGTCAGCTTACAAGTAGGTTATAATTAGGATAACCCCAGTAAGGGGACTTATAACCCCAATTATAGCCTACTTACTAAGTCCCATGATCCTTTAAGTATACCCTAACCCGTAAACCCTTAAAGGGAACCCTACTATAGAACCCTATAATAGTACCCTTAAAAGGAACCCTAACCTTAAACCCTATACTATTATGATTTGGGGAAGTATCCCCCATAACAGTACCTAGGAGCCTTGAGGGATAGCACACCCTGAGTCTGAAGCGCTGAGCCCAGGTATCGGCGATCACGAGCCAAGAAGCTTCCGCTGCGCTGGCGCAGCACTCGAAGGAGGCAGACTGCGTTCTTGTCAAGGTATCTAGTTAAAGTTGCCATAATAGGGATCTAATTAAAGTTACCATAATAGGGATCTAATTAACGTAACCATAATAGGGATCTAATTAAAGTTACCATAATAGGGATCTAATTAAAGTTACCATAATAGGGATCTAATTAAAGTTACCATAATAGGGATCTAATTACAGTTGCCATAATAGGGATCTAATTAAAGTTTCCACAATAGGGATCTATAGTAAATAATATATAGTTTCCTCAGCAGGAACCCAGCAGACACCTGAATGAGTTTGCTGTCAGCGGGTATACCACTCATGACGTCACAACATGAACTAGGAAATTCCGGTGTCGCTGCGCTGCACAGATTCTTTGGATGTATAAATGTCCAGTAGTCCGTAACGCCATGTCTTCTGAGTCTTCTGGCCACCAGCTGCAAATTCATCAGGTGTCAGCGAACAACAGCCAGGAAGCGGTGGCAGCACTGGCGCAGCACTCGAAAGAGGCAGATACCCAGACGCTGTTCGACCGTTTTTTGGCGGTCATAGGCTTTCACTTGCAGCCGATTTGTTTCATCACCTGCAAAGTCTTGAGGTGTCAGCGGTCCACAGCCAGGAAGCTGCAGTTGCGCTGGCGGCACACTCGAAAGAGGCAGGTATCTGAGTAGCAGTAGTAGTAGCAGTAGCAGTAGCTGCAGTGGCAGTAGCAGTCGTAGTAATAGTCGTAGTCATGGTGGTCGTGGTCTTTCCTCAGAAGGAACAAAAAATCGAGGCTCCAATGGCTTTCACTCACACCGTAAGCCAAAACCATACTTAAAGGCTCATGGGACCTGGTAAGTAAGGTCATAAGTAGGTTATAATTAGGATAACCCCACTTAGGGGACTTATAACCCCAGTTATAACCTACTTACTAAGTCCCATGATCCTCTAAGTACAGGTCGCAGAGGCGACCAAAGCTGACGCTGTGCCGCAGGCTGGGATCATGGTGTCATCGGGCGTGTTGTTGTTTGGAAAGGTGGTGATTTGGCGGTGGTGATGGCGGTGGTGATGGTGGTGGCGGTGGTGGTGGTGGTGGTCGTCGTCGTGGTCGTTGTGGTGGTCGTGATCGCGATCGCGCGTCGCGGTCGCGGTCACGGTCGCGGTCGCGGTCGTGGCGGCGGCGGCGGCGGGGGCGGCGGCGGTGGTGGTGGTGGTGGTGCTGATGCTGCTGGCGCCGGCACCGGTGCCGGTGGCAGCAAGACCACACCCAAACCACTAATGCTTAAACGTCAATCCGAAATTCCATAGCCATGAAACCTAAGATTTAAACCCTGAATGCTGAACCCAATTCCCAAGCTTGATCCCGAACCCCCGCCCCTGTCTGAGACATATGCCTTAAACCTTGAATCCCAGACCCCCACACCCCTTCCCTTCAAAAGAGTGCTAACATAATAAGCATGACAGAACCAAGCACAAAAATAGCTAATCCCATCAGCCCACCTATGCCGCAAGACGAAAAGAAGGACTCCGCGGGGGCTGTGGTGGAGCCCACGGCTGCACCCACGGCTGCGCCCACGGCTACAGCCGAGCTGACAATATTATTTGTGGGATTTGTGTTGGGGTGTTTGGGTGATAGCAGGAAGGCTTCATCAAGAGATGTTGAGCATTTTCGGCTTGAGGGTTCAGGATTTCAGAGTTGAAGTTGAAGGTACTAGATTACAGGGTGCCATCATACACATCAAGCTAAGGCTAAACTACGGACATGCCCCAGACCCGAAACGCCACAAGAGCCCAGGACCTGATTACCCTAAGCAGGATCTTAGAGTTCATCCAAAATTTCAAGGTTTTCGTATAGTTCTAAGTCCACCCCCACATAGTACCACTTACCCTTGTCTTTGGGGGCCTCCTCAGTAAGGTTGATTCAGCAACAAAAAAGCTTCCCTAACCATTTAGGGCTGCTAGGGAAGCGAGAATTTGTCTCCTTGCTGTGCATTCAGTGTGCACCAACGTACTGTGCAGCCCTCAGCAACTATTTCAATCATGATATGTTCATGCCGGTTCCACGCACCTTTCAAGCAGACCTGGACAGAACAGTCAGTCTTTGGTACCATATGGTAAAGGACCGATCAATTGCCAATATCGAGGTCTGAATGTATTATATAATATGCTCACAATCCGACCCCATATAACGTAATTACTTAGTAGCTGAGTGGAAACACTTTACACTTTTCGGGATAATATTACCCACTATAAAGCTGAAAGTGTACACTTTTTGGGGCTTCTGAACTCAGCAACTAAGTATAATGAACCCTGTCACCCTAAACCCCCCCCAAAAAAAACTAAACCAAACGTAAAGGCGTCTGTGCTGATCGAACACCTAAACTGTGGCCCTAAAACCCCAAACCCTAAGGCCCTAAGCCCTCTAAGCCTTAAGTGCTTCAAAAAACTATATCGGCACACGTGCCAGGCCGCTGCACCCAGTGCAGAGCCAGCAGCCAAGGTGGGAATGAATGCCCTTCACGAACCCAAAGGCTCCATGTACCCATATAGTAGGTACTTAGGCCCCAAAGGGGTCCCTATATAGGTACTTTTAGGCCTAAGTATATACTATAAGGGTACATGGAGCCTTAGGGGAATAGGGTAATTGGATATGTAGGACCCTGGGATGTTAAAAAACCCTAAACCCTAAACCCAAAACCGAGGTGAACCCTTTGACGCAAGGAAAAGGGGCGTGCATTTTAAAAAAAAACCGAAACCGTCATGTTCCCTTCCTGGCTTAATCTTGTCTACGAGTATGTTTCAATCGGGCTTCTCGGGCCGACTCAGGAAATGATCAAGATTGCTGGGTTTAGGGCCTAGGGCTTAGGGTTTAGGGTTTAGCGTTTAGGGGATTTAGGAGTTTAGGGTGTGCAGCTTCGCCGTTGCCAGGCTCGAGTTCGCCAAATGATTTCAACAAAATGCACAAGCTCTGCAGCCAAGCCGACCACTCTATACCATACTATACCACAAAAACTCATTCTACTGGTCTTCATTGAGGACCCTATATTGCACTCTGAATCTCCCACGTCTTGGCCCACAAGAGAAGATACCCTCAGACTTCCAAAGCCTTGTCAACAAGGGATGCATCTCGAATATTGCGAAGGATCCGCCTGTAGTTTACAGCAAGAAGACGCATTAGAGGGTTTTGGAGTCTTTGCACATAAATTCTGCCATGCTAAACTCTAAGCCCCCTACACCTTGACTCCTCCAGAGCTGACCGCATGCAGGAGACAAGGTCCGTCGATCTTGCAGATCCCGTGGCTCAGGCCGTGGCGCACGGTTTAGGGTTTAGGGACGCAGGGAGGGAGAGAGGGAGGAAGACCTTGATCCATGTTGCGTGGCCTTTTCGTGAGGTCGTGGCTGCTGCAGTGGCCGACGTAGCGGCTGGGCAAAAAGTATACGAATACCAGGATGGTTTTAGCTGCAGGGAACCAGCGCTGCTGGTTCCTTACTTAAAGGATCATGGAACTTAGTAAGTAGATTATAACTGGGGTTATAAGTCCCCTAAGTGGGGTTATCGTTATTATAACCTACTTATAACCATACTTACTAAGTCCCATGAGCCTTTAAGTAGACCCTAAACCCTAAACCCCTAAAGGGCGCCCCATTCTAGAACCCTATAGTTACTATAGCACTCTTAAAAAGGAACCCTAAACCTTACTTACTACGTCCCATGAGCCTCTAAGTACTCTTTGAAGATTGAGGGTTTCGATTGCCGGACAATAGGACCTTCACTTCTTTTGTGTGTCCTACCATTTAGAATTTAGGGTACTATATTAGGGTCCCCTATTTTCGGAAACTCCCAAATGTTACCAGCACCCCCCCAACTACCCTCTATTATACCCTAAGTACCCACTATTAAGGGCCATAAGGACTCTATTAAAGGGCCCTTGGAGGGTCCTGGTATTCATCTAGAGTCTTAGAAACTTAGCTTGTTGAAAAGTTTCGAGGTTCTAAGTGCCAAGCAGCACGACGCTGAAGACCTTACTTAAACGCTCATGGGACTTAGTAAGTATGGTTATAATTAGGTTATAATTAGGATAACCCCACTTAGGGGACTTATAACCCCAATTATAATCTACTTACTAAGTCCCATGATCCTTTAAGTAGCTGTGAGCAGACTGCCATCTGCATACGCCCTTCATACGAAGGGCTTAGCACAGCACGGCGCCGTCTTCTGCGCAAAACCCCTGCAAACACTCAGAAGGGTGCCGCAGAAAGATCGAAGAAGATAAATGATAATTCCCCAAACCCTAAATGCTAAACCGCATACCCCTAAACCCTATACCCTCAATCCTAAACCTGTCCAAGGCCCCTTAAACCCTTAAGTAAATCCTAACACCTTTGAGCCCTTAGCTTTGTCATAGTTGGGTCACATTTTACATTTTTATGGGTACTTAGACCCAATAAGGAATAAAGATGTACATTTTTAATCCTATCCCAACCATGAACTAGTTAAGTAGGCCCCGACACCCCGGAGGTTGCAAGTTTGAAAGATACCTCTCCAGCTCCAACCTGCCCCTTCCGGGTTGAGGGTTTAAGGTTTAGAGTTTTAGGTGTTAGGCTTTTAGGGTTTAGGGTTTAGGGTTTAGGGTTTAGGGGTTTAGGGGTTTAGGGGTTTAGGGGTTCAGGGTTTAGGGGTTTAGGGTTTTAGGGGTTTAGGGTTTTAGGTGCTAGGCTTTTAGGTTTAGGGTTTTGGGGTTTCAGATTTTGGGTCTTAGTTCCGAGGTCAGGGTTACTTGAAGACTAGGTTCCCCAGTAGTACCCTTTTACCCTTTTTCTTTTTGGGTTCCCTTATTAAAACCGAATAGTAGGAAAAAGGGTACCCTTATTATTAAGGGGCTACTGGGGAACCTAGAAGAAGGGTTCAAGGGACCTTAGTAAGTAGGGTTGTAAGTCTAAATTCTCACAGAGCCCAAAACCCCTTAACCAATATCTGAAGCCCCTTATAGTCTTATAGTTATGAGATATTGTTTTCCTAATTCACGGCTATATACTTGGAGGGGCAGGGGACTTAGTAAGCCGTTTATAAGTAGGGTTACAATTGGGGTAAAACCATTTTAGGGTACTTATAACTCTACTGATAACTTGCTTACTAAGTCCCCTGCCCCTCCAAGTAGTCGAGGTTTTGAGTGCCCTGAGTAGGGTTATCCTAATTGTAACTTTACTACATATAAGCGTACTTACTCAGTCCAATGCACCTTAAAGTAGGGTTTGGGTTTAAGGTTTAGGGTTATAGGGCTTAGGATTTAGAAGCCGCGACACAAACAAGAGTAGTTGTAACAACTGTAGTGGCAAAAGCCATCACAAGCATGGTAGTTTAAACGTGAGTCAGATTAAACTCTGGGTCATTGAATCAGTACACTTTGCACTTTAGGGGGGTTAATACAATCCCCTATAGCACTGACAGTTTCACTTCTGGGGCGTATGAACTCAACAACTACGAACTGAAACTGGAATGTTCTCAGGTGGAAGAGCAGGTTTCTGAACCTGCTCCCGAACTTCTCTCGCAACTGGCTCAGATGTATATTATGTGAAGTCGGGATGTTGTGACTGTGATGTGCTTTTTTATAATACCAGTAGGGCTGATAAGTTTTCGGCAAGATCTACAGGGTGTCATAGGGTTCTATGTGCTTTTATCAGGGTTTGAGAAGCTTGTCCTCTGTTGTTGTAGGGCGCTTGAAGTTTCGGGATTTGGGGTTCGATATGGGCATAAAGTATGAGTATACGGAGTATGGTTTGTATTCGGATTGTTCGTTGATTTTCTTATAGAGCTTCAGCTCTGTGTATGTCTTCTTGGCTCGAAATAAGGATGCTACCAGTAAATTCTTAGCTTACAGAAGGGGTTGAGTAGTTAGCCAAGCTTGGGTTAGTGTATGTAGGCTCCTTGTGAGGATTAGTGTATGTATACCTGGGGGGGGCATCTCTGTGAATCTTGTCAGGACAACCCTACAAGGAGCAACAGCAGCAGTGGCCGCAGCAGTTGCTGCTACTAGTTGTGGTAGTCGTGGCAGTGGTGGTCCCCCTAAACCCTAAGCCCTATACCCTGAACCCTAAACTCCAAACCCTAAATCCTAAACCCTAAACTCCAAACCCTAAACCCTAACCGTAAGCCCCAAGCCCTAAACCCTGAACCCTAAACTCCAAACCCTAAACCCTAACCCTAAATCCTAGGCCCTAAGCCCTGAACCCCAAAGCCTAATGGATCAATTCATCCTGTAAGGGCTTTGTGCTACGTTATTTTTTTTTTTTTTTGGGGGGGGGGTTTAGGGTTTAGGGTTTTTTTGTTATTATTATTTTTTTATTTTTTTTTGGGGGGTAGGGCTCTTTTTAGAGGAGCCACAAGGGCTTGAATAAGGGGTCTATAAGGGCTTAGTAGCTGAGTGGATACACTTTTCACTGTTGGGGATAATATTACCCACTCTAAAACTGACAGTGTACACTTTTTGGGGCTTATGAACTCAGCAACTAAGAGGGTGCTATAGGGTTGAGGGGTTTAGGGTTTGGGAGCCCAAAAGCTGGAAACCCAATAGCCTCAATCCTTAAGAGTCATGTATAGGGGGGTTTACCTGTGACCCCAAACCCTACAAAATAGTAGGTTATGACCCCTTAATTAGAGGGTCTAACCCCTAAAACGGTAGGTTTTGGGATCCCCAGGTAGAGTTTAGGGTTCATGTTTAGGGAAACCCAGAGCTAATTGTCCTTAATCTGGTTTCCAACTTCCAGGACCCTCCTTGTACCCTCAAATAGGGGTACATGGTCCCAAATAGGGGGCATTTAGGGTCTAATAGAGGGTAGATGGAGGGTCTAGGAACTTTTTGGTGTTATAATGGTCTGGGCCCCCCAGTGGGCCCTTTTTCCCATTTTGTAGTCCAAGGTTCCTTATACAAAGTTACCCAATACCAAAAAGGGAGCCCTTTTTATTCTTAGGTTGCGGGGCATCCTGGTGGTTACTTAAAGGCTCATGGGACTTAGTAAGTAGATTATAGTTGGGGTTATAAGTCCCCTAAGTGGAGTTATCCTAATTATAACCTACTTATAACCCTACTTACTAAGTCCCATGAGCCTTTAAGTAGACGGCTGTCTACAATAAAGTTGGAATGCGCGGGTCGACGCGTCAATGGGTCCGGTATCAAACCTTGCGGGTCAGGGTTTTAGGGTTATGGTTTTGGGTTTAGGGGTTAGAGGTCTAGGGTTCAGGGGTTTAGCGGTTCAAGGTTTAGGGGTTTAGGGTTCAGGGTGCATGGTCAAACGTGGCTAGTACCGACGACGACCACCACGAACTACTGGTACAGTTTGGTTACGAGTCTCTTCCAGTCTGCCCGAGGATTCCATGTCCTTAAGCTGTCCTGGAGACTTAGTGACGAGGAAATTGGTGATGGATTTTGTTCTGATGTGTTCGGATTGTTTAGGTTACTGCGTCCTGCTCCTGCGTTAAGAAGGATTTTTCGAAACAATAACATTTCAGATATGTTAGGGCGGAACATGGCTTAAGGAGGAGTAATGCTAATACATCACTGTCATTGTATCAATCGCATGATGTTCTACCTGTCTGGCTTTCACTTTAGACGAATGGTTTTGTAAGCTCTCATTCCTAAACCCCAAACTCTAATCTAAACTTCAACCCTTGAAAAAGCAATTCCTACTGTAGGGGCCTAAATGATTACTAATACTATTTTGGGCGGTTCCTTATAATTATAGTATAATGGGCCCCAAAACCCTATTCTAAAATTATTAAGGCCCTACATTAGTTTCCATCCTCCGGTGCATCAATACCTCCTTCGCTTGCTGGTGTGACCTTCCAACCGTGGGTAAAAATGGAGCCTGAGTAATAAGTGTTCAAGTTTTTGGGATATATATACCGGATACCAGAGTAGCACAATCATAGCCAACTGTGGCTACTCTCGCTCCGTTGGCTGTTGAAGGTCAGACGGCTCCGAACGTCAGTTACAGTGTGTTCTTTTCGCCCTTGCTGTTCCGTAAGGGACATGCCGGCTTGCTGTTCCTGGGGTGCAGCACGTACGGCCGAACCCAGTGTAAAAGTCGAGCCCCGGGTCCTCTCTGCAAGGCTAGCTTCACTCCGCATCGAAGTTGCGGTGTGGGCACATCTTCCACCGTGATTGCCTGTCAGACTTGGCAGCGCGGGACGGCAGTGAACCGGACGAGGATGGCAACATTTCCGTGCGGTGCCCATTATGCCGTGCCGTGGGACCAGCCGTCGATTCCTGGGACGTCACACCAGGCATGATGGAACCGAGAACGCCTGTTCGACAATCCCGGCGATTGGCTTCCTCTTTCCTGGAGACCCCTCCAAGAGTAAGGAGTTCACAATACCTTAGATAGCCAATGGAAGAAATTTAAACATTTTGGCCTTATATCTTTGGTGTATCTGAGAAAGATTGAACTTTTTTGGCCTGGTTGTTGAAGAAGAGACTTGCCATTTCAGGCTTCTGTATGATTGAGAGGTAAAGAGGCGATCAAGAACAGCAACGAATAGAATCTCAACCCAAAGCCCTAGACCCAAGCACCAAAACCCCAGCTCTGAACTCTGCATGAAACCCTAAAGGAGCCCCCAGCCCTAAACCCCAAATCGTTGAAGTTGTCATGGTTTGTCTCAGCCCCAAAACCCTGTTTTACTCATCAAGGCCCCTATCTTAAAGCCTATAACCAACTTAAAGCCGAAAAAACAAACTCAAACACCCTGTAAATGCCGATAAAGATCAGGCCAATGAACTCCATGGCACAACCATCGATTGGCACTCTCGGCAAGAAGGATTGAACTGTAGGGTTCTCATGGTGTTATAGGAATGTATAAGGGTTTCTAGGTCTATATAATGGAAAGCCGCCGGGAGTTTTCACAATTTGCCAGCTTGCGGCTCAGGGTTTGCACATCGCATGTCAAACCTAAGATTTTAGGGTGCGGGGTGTAGGCTTTAGCATGTAGCCTGGCAGCTGAACATGCAACTTTCAACGGGTTTGGGGGTTGTATCATCCCACCAAAGCTGCAGTGAAGGCCCTGAACCCTTAATTTCAGGAAACCCTGAACCTTAATCCCTAAACCTTAAACCCTAAAAGCCGTGAAGACGGCAGTCTTGGCTATGTGAGTTATGGCAACCTGCACTTTCAAACACAGTGATCTTTTGCTTTCCGCTGCAAGGCTTCGCAAATGTGGTTAGTCACTTATTTGGTGTGCCGGGGAAGTACGCTGTTTTCTGTGGCCAGGGGGATTTCTGTACTCGCTTGCCACCAGGCCTGCATAAGTTAGTTGGGGCCTCAGCTACACCTTAAGAAATCCTGTTCCAGCAGAGGTCCTAACTACAGACTCATCCTGGTAATTCTAGCTGTCATTGGAAAAGAGCCCATAAAACAAAACCGTGAAGGGCATGCAGCACCCTTAAGGACCAAATGACTCTTAAAAGTAGGGGCCCTATACACTTATACTATGAATCCCTAAAATTATGACATAAGAAGACTCTAGGTTGAGTGGTCACCCAATTATTTTCTGATTCGCTTTTAATTCAGTTTCAATGCAATCAACAGATTCACTTTAAATGCAGTTTGTCTCCAGGGTCGATCATGCAATTCGATTTTGATTCAGCCCTTGAAGCTGCCT
>BGNK01007393.1:0-17493 GCA_003297005.1 Symbiodinium sp. clade A Y106
CCCCTCTCCCCCCCCTCCCCTCCCTGTTTCCAAAGATACTGAAAGTTACAAAAGTACCGCACTTCTATGCAGAACACTTGCGCAAAAACAATCCCCTGTAGCCTTCAAGGGCGGCTCAAGAATTCTCTTCAGCAAGGCAACTCTTCACGGGGTAGCGATGCAGGCTCCGGTGGACCCGCCTTAGACAAACGCCTCCAACCAATTCGGCACATACGTGTGCAGCCAGGCCGAGGCGGGCGACGCGAAGCGTTTAAAAGAAGTAGACTTATAACTACCCTAAAAGGGGTCCTATAAACCCCTAAACCCCTAAACCCTTAACCCTAAACCCTTGTAAATCTATAAAAAAAACTATTTCCTAAGATCCCCCGACCCCCCAAGCAGGGGTAGGGTCCTGCCCTGGTGGTCTGGCTGGTCTATGTCAGCCCGGGCCTTGGTAAGAGTTAGTGTTGCTAGGGTTTAGGGTTCAGGGTTTAGGGGTTTAGGGGTTTAGGGGGTTAGGGGTTTGGGGGTTTGGGGGTTTAGGAGGTTTAGGGGTTCAAGGGTTTGGGGGTTTAGGGGTTTAGGGGTTCAGGGTTTAGGGGTTTGGGGTTTAGGGTTTAGGGGTTTAGGGTTTAAGGTGTGTTCTTGCGCAGTGCTGGTAATCCATGTTAGGATAGCGCCACCTCACACCAGGGTTTGGAGGTGGCGGCATATTACGCGTAAAGCGACCTCCCTTGCATGTGTCATAGAACTCGGTGAAACCGGAAGTTCTCTTAAACCCGCCCGCTTTGATGATGCCACAGGCATCCACCCAAACCATTTCCTGTTAGGTTTTAGGGCTTCCGCCCTCAATTCCCAGCCAGGGCAGGGGTCAGGGGCTGGGTCAAGGGAGAAAAAGGGCTGGCTCGATCTCCCCTTAACACCGGCCCCCCCCAGCAAGACCCGGGTGCCTGGAATTGGCCGGCTTGGGGGGCCCGGGGGACCCCTGCCGGGCCATTTTTGAGTTGGGTTTCGTAGTGGATCTTGGGCCCCTGGCCGGCGGCGAGGCGGCGCCCTTGACAGCCCAGATGAGGCTGTATTCCACCATTCTCCATAGGCTCCACCCATTGTTTGGCCCAATGCGGGTGTAAAGGCTGCCGGGCATCTTCAGTGTCCGGACAACTGGTTATCGGTGGGAACGGCTTAAGGGGGCCGGGTGCGAATTTAGGGTGTAGGATTTAGGGGTTATGTAATATAGGGGTTTAGGGTTTTAGGTTTAGGGTTTAGGGGTTTAGGGTGTATAGGGTTTAGAGTGTAGGGTTTAGGGGATGAATAATGAGAGTTAGGACTAGCGGACCTTTCAGGACCTCTCAATAAGGTCCCTTTTAAGAGAGCCAGAAGTAGGGCTAAGAAGGGTCCTCAATACTACCTAGGACTCGATTTTCGTGTTTGCGAGCTGTGCTTTTTGCTTCGAGGCTGAATACCCTAGCAAAACAGACTAACCTTTTCAGTTATGGAGGGTGTTATATAAAGCCCAAAAGGTGAAAGGTTACCCACTCAGCTACCAGGTTTGTGCGTTTCTGGGTTGGGGTTTAGGGTTTAGAGCTTAGGATTCTTGTGAAGGAGTGAAGGGGTGTAGGTGCAGGGCTTGGGGCTTGGAAGTTGGGTTGTGATTATTGATGTTTCTGTGGACGGCTTTTGCTTTTGCTGCTTGTTTGCTGCTTGCTCTGTGGCAATTCCTTGCTGTTGTTGTTGCTGTTGCTGTTGCTGTTGCTGTTGCCGTTGCCGTTGCCGTTGCCGTTGCCGTTGCTGTTGCTGTTGCTATTGCTACTGCTACTGCTACTTCTACTTCTACTGCTACTGCTACTGCTACTGCTACTGCTATTGCTATTGCTGTTGCTTGTTGTTGTTGATGTTGTTGTTGTTGTCGTTGTTGTTGTCGTTGTTGTTGTTGCTGTTGCTGGTGTTGTTGCTGTTGCTGGTGTTGTTGTTGTTGTCGTTGTCGTTGTTGTTGTTGCTGGTGTTGTTGTTGTTGCTGTTGCTGCTGCTGCTGCTGCTGCTGCTGGTGCTGTTGCTGTTGCTGTTGCTGTTGTTGTTGTTTCTGCTTTGAACCGTCAATCCTAGGAGGCCAAAGGGCAGTCCATTTTCAATGTTCGGGACTTCAGATGGAGCTAAAGCCGAGAAGTACACTGTAAAGGCCCATGGAACCTGATACAGACACGTGGACCCTTCTGGGTATGAGTTTGGGACTTCATAAGAGGGTTTTTTAACGTTCTGGTCAGACTCTTAACCTCTTAACCTTGGACGCGAAACCCCAAATCCCGAACCGACAGTTCTAATCTCGATTTACGCTTCAACCCCCAAAACTGGAAACTGGAGCCAGAAAGCTCACTACCCTTTTACATGTGGTATTTCTGCTGCCTTATTCATTATGAAGTCTTGGGCTCTCTGGACATACAGCTTGACTAGGAGGCCTCAAAGCGTGGGATGAAGGTAGGTGGGATTAAGGATCCCTTGTATTAAGACTCTTATTCTCTGATTACCCCACCTACCTGCATCCCACCCTTGGAGCCCGTTTGATAGACCCAGAAAGCCCAATACCCCTTAATTAAGGAATATAGCTTAAATCATAATAAGAAGTCCTATATAATTTAAGCCATATTCCTTAATTAAGGGGTATTGGGCTCTCTGGGGACTGGCCTCCAAGAGGAATCGCGCCACATCAAGGCGGCCCCCATCCACTGCTCGGTGGAGCGGGGTTCGGCCCTTTTGGTCGAAGGTCTCTTTCTCCGCCCCTGGCATGGGTTTAGGGTTTAGGGTTTAGGGTTTTAGTAGTCGGGGTTTACGGCACGGAGCTATAATGGGGCTTTCGGTAAACTTTAATTTAAGACCCAGTACGCATCTGTAAGCCCTAACGTTGGGCTTATAAGCACAGGGTCTTAAACGCATAGGCCGAGACAGTTCTGCGGGACATTTAATGTAAACTGTAGAGGACAGTAAACGACGCTTGAGCACAAGGTTTGCGTCCAAGGTTGTTTGATTTACGTTTTGCAGTTTAGCTCCTGAGTTTTGCAGGCTTTGTTTCTGGGGACCTGTCGCAGCTACGGTTTTGAGTTTTTGAGTTTAGCAGGACATAGGCAAGATCCTCAAGCCCCCACATACCGTACCTGCGAAACCTGCACGCCTTCAAGCCCCAAGTATCGGATTGGTCGCACCTTGTTCGCAAAGGTAGCGCACGACCTGGCACAAGATTCAAGGGCCGGGTTTGACTTGCATCGAGGGCAGCGCAGGCTTCGCACCCCCCCAAAACCATTGTCCGGCAGCCATGCCTTGAGATCCCAATACCCCTGAATTATAAGGAATCTACCTTAAATCATAATAGTAAGCCCCCTATACTTTAAGGTATATTCCTTAATTAAGGGGTATTGGGATCTCTGGGTGGTGACGAAGAACAGTAAGACGTTGGAACACAAGGCAACAGTGCCTGTTCGTGTGTCTGCGTGTCCGTCTGTATGGATGTCGGGCTGGCTGGCTGTATGTCAAAGTCAAGTATACTGTTGGAACCTGATTAAGAAACCTTGGGTCCTTATTAGGGGTCTTAATATAATCCTAATATATTGGGGTGATAGGCCCAGGGTTTCTTAATCAGGTTCCTACAGTATGCAAGTTCACGCAGGTATGCATGCGCACATACACACATGCCTCCTTCCTCATCACCCAACTTCCAACACCCACCCCGCGTCTGACTATCTGAGGGGAAGCCGGTGGGTTCTGGCGCGAGGGAGGGAACTTGGCCATCTCATGTGAGCCACTTTGTGGAGTATGGGGCAGGTGGGACTCTGCTTTTTTGCTGCTCGAAAAATTCTGCCCCACACCCAAACGTTACCGCCAGGCATGCGATAAAAAATATCGTGTGCAGTACTGACGGCGAGTGCTATGGAGGCTTCGAGCACCATTGCGCGGGCTATAACCAGAAGTGCTGTCAGTGCTACATTGGGCAGTGATATGTGGAGTGCGATTGCCACGAAGTGAACTGTAGACTCTACCCTCAACCCACAATCCTGAACCAGTTCCATCCCATATCCCAAAGCGCTGAATCCCAAACTCTTATAGGTTTCTGAGTAGCCCCTTTTATAATGAAGGTACCATTTGTCCTACTATTCGGTTTTAATGAGGGGACCCTAAAATCAAAAGGGTGAGCGAGAGGGTACTACTCAGGAACCTAGTCTTTCAGTCAAAGTGGCCTCAAGATGGCCTTCGCCTGCAGCAACCTGGAGTGATGTCTTCCTGAGCTCTTTGTGGTTAAGGGCCTTGGGGCTTTAGGATTGGAGGCGTATGGGGGGGGTGTCCGGTACACAACGGTGGCCGACAGTTAGAAGTAGTGCTCCTCACTGGCAGTGCGCACCATGCTGGCATGCTGGCCTAGATCCTGTGACTAATTGCCATTATAAAAAGATGCCAGCCCGCCCAGTGGCCCATGCTGATCTGGCTCGTCGATCGACGCAGATGCTTCCACCTAGGGCGTCGAAACACCAGACCTCTGAGGGTATAGTTTAAGTTTAAGGTTTGTGTTTGGAGTCTCATGGAGCCTCCATGTCCGAAGCCCCCAACTCTCAAACCCTGCTGCTTTCGGTTTCAAAAATTGGAGCCTCATCCTTTGGCGTTTTAGCTTGCAGGGGTTTGGAGCTTTGGGCGTCTGGGGCGTAAAGAGTTCGGACTTTACGGCTGCGGAGAAAGAATCGGGGGGTTTCAGGGTTAAGGGCCAAGGGTTTAGGGTTTAGGGAAGGCCATGGACTTACGGGAAGACACAGGTACTGGAAGTAGCAGAAGTAGGAGCGCTGCAAATGGCGCATGCTGTGACACGCTGTGAGCCGTAGTACAACCTCTCAAATACTCAGCCCGGCTGGTGCGCATCTGGTTCGGGCTTAGTTTGAATGCACTACACCCTAGCCTGTATAGTCAGGTTTTCGGACATTCTGGGTTGACACGTGCTTGGGTATGAGGTTTATGGTTTGATGCTTCTTGATTCTTGGGTTGAGGGATTGGGAAGTTGGGTTTAGAGCTTAAGGGTCAGCCAGGGGTTAGAGTTTAGAGGTTCAGGATTTAGAATGGCGTCTTGCTCAGTTGGGGGAAGCCTGAACCCCAACTCAAAACCAAACCCCGAATCGCAAACACGAAACCCCTGAAACCCTAAAATCCAAACCCCTAAACCCTAAAGCCCCACCTAGACACCCCCAACTACCCTGTAATATGCCCTAAATACCCACTGTTATTAAGGACCATAAGGGCTCCATGAGAGGGCCATTGCGGGGTCCTGGACGACCCTAAACCTTCAGCCAAGACACCAAGCAGCGAACAACTTCTGGGTGACCGAGACCGCAGGCTACCATCAACTCGGATGCGGAAGGAAAGCAGAAGGGGGCACATTGAGGTTGGGGTTTAAGCGGGTTTAAGGTTTAGGGTTGACTCTTTGGGGTTTGGGCTTTTTGTTTTAAGGTCTCAGGGCTGGGGTTTAGGGTTTAAGGCCTTTGAAAGTTCGGGGTGCAGGACGCAGGCTTCTTGGAGCATCACGGGACCTGGCAAGTCGGTTGTAAGTACATGGGATATCCACACTTATGGCGATTTAGGGCTTAGAGTTTAGGGTATAGGGTTTATGGCACAGTACTTCTATCCAAGTCTGGCGACAGACTGGGGCCATACCGAAACCAGATGGGTTGCAATAGTGCCAGACTGAGCCGACATGTAGTTTTCGGCAACCCCAAGATTCCATGTACTCAAATCATATGGGTGGTTGTCAAAATTATGGTCCCTTCTTGGGTACCCTAAATAACAAGCGCCGGGGCCCAAAAAGGGGCCATAATTTTGACAACCACCCATATGTACTTTGGCCCTGAAGTATCCATATAGGAGGCACTTTAAGGCCAAAGTCTATACTACTGTTGATGGACAAAATCCTGCATTACCCATTATAAGGAATATACCATAATTCCCATAGTTTAGGGTCCTTAGGGTCATGCAGGATTTTGTCCGTCAACAGTATTTGGGTACATGGACCCTTGGGGAAAGGCAAGTGTAGCGCCTTGGAAGGCGATGTGCTGCAGGGGTAGGGGCGTAGGGTTAACTGGGCTTTTAACCCTAAGACTCCATGTTCCCATATAGTAGGTACTTAGGCCTTAAAGGGGTCCCTATATGGGTACTTTAAGGCCTACGAACCTACTATATGGGTACATGGAGCCTTTGGGTAAGTAACTAGGGAGAAAAAAGTATAAACTTGTGAATCATAAGGGTTCCTTTAAGAAAACAAGTAATAAAGGATGGTACTCCAAAGCCCAGTTAAGGGTGTTGTAGGGCTTCGGGGTTGGGGTGTAGGGTTTACCTAGAGTGCCCAATGTACCTTTCAAACAAAGGATATTGCGCTAAAGATGGTACATTTACCCTTGGTTGAGGTAGCTGGGTTACTCTATGTGGGGTTTTCTGGATCGGGATTAGGCTAGATGCCCAGAGCCAGATGAGTTGTAGGAACCACACAAAAAAAACATGGACAGGTCGGCTTTGCAATGGAAATATCGGGGGCTTACAGATAGGATTTTGCCGCAGATCATAGGAGTATACTTGCATAAGGACTTAAAGGGGATACTGCTAAGAATCGCACGAACCTCTATAAGATTGAGATCTTAAAAGAAGAAAGGGAGGCGGGTGGGTGGAGCTGGGATGTATTTGTGTCACAAGCATGAACATCGATGTGATCAGGTCATGCCTCATGATGGTATTCTGGGTCTCTATAGTCCGAAATTAAATGTCTGTGAGTCCGTGAGAAGGCGTTTCACCGAAATTCTGATCGAAATGGCGCAATAAATGCTGGCGCGCTGTCCCTGCTGATCTTGGAGCCCCTTTTTGAACTACGACATCCGTCCTTACGTCCTGCAAGAGAGTTCAGAAGATCGTATCAAATGTAACAGCGGCGTAGCAATGTCGAAGATCTAAAGAAGCGGCGGCGAAATGAGTTAGATGATGCCTTGCCTATTCAGGTGTATGGCGCCACCCCTACGATAAATCTATCTGAAGATCTGACTCCCCACCCTAGGATAAAATATCGTCAGAAAATGTTGTTGGTGTAGACAAGTCAAAGATATGTTTGCTTCAAGCGAAAATACTGTGCCAGTAAACGCTCTTACACCTAGGCTAAATACACTACACCTTCACTTGTTCTGAAGGCATGGGATAGTGTTCTTGATATTAAGTCGTAAGATGGCAATCAAATGCACAAGATGCCACACTTAAAAAATGCCTAAGAGTTCGGGTTTAAAAGATTGGGGCAACCTTGGCGCAAGTGCATAAATTGCGGAGCAAAAAAAGAAGCAATGCAAGACAACGAACGTAGTAGATAAAAAAATGCCTGAAATACACGAAGTGCTTGATCGCGTTAGGCTTTTGTTGATGAATGATCTGTTCCTGGAGAACTACTTAGTAGTTCTCCAGAAACAGACTTACTGTATGCTACCTGGTAAGCACAAGGACAGAGTAATAATTGAGAGACCTGTTGATGACAAACCAGAACAAAACAGCTTTTCTATTTTATGCAATGACGCTATGATGTACTTACAATACATAAGTTGCATAAGAAGTTATATAGCATGGTTTCAGTATAGTTGCAACATTCTTGGGGTGTCCGAGAAGCTAAAACTTTAGTTTTACCCTTAACCCCAAACCCTAAACCAAATTCTACAAGAAACCCATTGCCTAGTTAGGCGTATGGCACCTAGATAGAAGTATATATTATTCCTAGGATGGTAACTTAGGTTGGGATCTTGGGGTGGGTTTATCGTAGTATTGGGGCTGGGATCTTGAGATAGATTTTATCCGAGGGTAGGGGGTGAGATCTTAAGGTAGATTTTATCCTAGGGTGGGGGCTGGGTGGTGCCATACACCTGAATAGGCCAGGTATCATCTAACTGAATGCCAATGCTTCCACAATGGAACTGCAGTTCAACAGGACAGCTATTGCATCCTCTACCAACCCTACACCCTAACCTCTCAACCCTATGTTCTGAATCTGAACCGTAAATGCCCTAAATCCTTCAACCCTCAGTCTGGGCTTCCGTTACGGGTGTCCTACTTGGAGGGGCAGGGGACTTAGTAAGTCGTTTATAAGTAGGGTTATAATTGGGGTAACTCCGTTTAGGGTAGTTATAAACTACTTACTAAGTGCAAGTAGATGCCCTAGCTCCTTAAACCCTCAGAGTGGCTTTCGTCTGTGGGTGTGAGGGATGAAGAAGGGTTGCCACCCAGGCGCTGGAGTCGTCCCTGAGAAATCAGCCATGGTCGCATCTGCCCCTGCCTGAGGTCCAGGGTTTAGCCCAGAGAACCCAATACCCCTTAATTAAGGAATATACTTTAAATCATAGAAGCCTTAATATTATGATTTAAGGTATATTCCTTAATTAAGGGGTATTGGGATCTCTAGGATGGTTTAGCCAGGCCGGGCCAGGGCAAGACACGAAGGTGGTCTGGGGGCTTGGGGTTAAGTTTAGGGTTTAGGGGGGCTAAGCAAGGAACCAAGGAAAAGCTGATCTCAAGGTGTCAGGTTCGGATCTCATCTAAGGTTAGGCGTTTCGAGCTTCAGTGCATCAGGGTCGTCTATCTCATGTTCTTGCTTACAATGGCAAGCGGTGTTACAATAGGTACCTTGTCCGAACCCGGACCCCAGTTCCGAACATGGCATCCCGAAAAGCAGGGGCTCGGAAACCCTTACACCTGAAAGCCTGCGGCAAGGCCAAGGATCTGACCCCGCCGATTAACATGCACTAAAGGCTACACGGGGGTTTCCGAAAATTAGGGTTACCTTACTTCGGGGTCCTTATAATAAGGATCCTACTATTTAGGGTACTATCTATATTGGGGTCCCCTATTGTCGGAAACTCCCACAGTTTCGGGTTTGCAAAACACATAGACCCTGCGCTCCAAAACCCTAGTAAGGCTTTCGGTGGTTTCAGGCCCCATTTTTGCGCTCTGAATTTGCAGTCCCCGGGGCTACACCGGCCGAAAACGACCGAAACACCATAGGATCCTTGTTGACATTCTGACGTTCACATCTAGCTTCTTAGTCCGAGGCTTCAACTTTTCTTTCAAAAAACGAGCCTAAAGATATGCCACCTCGAAGCAGTCAGGCTCTTCAGTAGTTTTGTAGGTTAGTGTTTGGTAGGGTATATGATTATTAGGCACTTGGACCCATACTTGGACCCTCGGGGAACCGTAAGGGTTCAAGTACGCATAAAGTAGCCCTAAAGTCTAAAGGACCTATAAGAGAAACACATGTGTTGCCTCCGGAGTTAATGATACAGCTTGGCTGACAGACTAGGACATTGTGTGGTACTGCGAGCTTTGATGAGTCAGGAACATCGTATGCTTCAAAGTCTGGCAGCATTTGCAAGTGACACACAACTCTAAATGATCCGGATCGCACCCTGCTCCCCAAACCCTAAACCGCCCCAGGTTCGACTCCAGCTTCCAAAACACACCAGCCTTCAGCAGGAGCTGCACAGTCTTCATATGCCCTTTGGCACTTGCCTTCGCGGCGCGTGCTCAAGTCTGAGGTTTCTAGTGGCTTGATTTGTGCTCAACCCTTAGTTTACTGTAAGGGGTACCATACCCGGGTTGATTATCATGGGATCAGTCTCCTACCAATCAAAGTCTACTTTCGAAATTCAGGATTTAGGGGATATTTAGGATTTAGGGTTTAAGGTTATTTAGGGTTTAGGGTTTAGGATGTAGGATTTTGGGCTGAGGATCTGCAAGACGAAGGGTTATGACGGAGTATGTACACCTACCACTAGCAACTCAGTGTTGAAACTCCTGCTCTACTCATTCGGTTGATGATATAAATCCTGCATTACCTTGATGGCCCTAGACAATGGGAATTGTTGTATATTCCTTATTATGGGTAATGCAGGATTTATATCATCAACCGTAGTCCAATTTATGTTGGGCGTTTCACTGTCGCAAGCTGCTTGTATTTAGACCGAGATTGGCACCTCTTTGGTTGAACACTACTCTGAACCCTAAAACCTAAACCCTAAACCCTGAACCCTAAACCCTTAAAATCCTGAACCCTAACCCCTGAACCCTAAACCCTGAACCCTAAACCCTAAACCCTGAACCCTGAACCCTAAACGTTCTCTGAGAGGAAACACCCCAACAGCCGGCTATCTGACCGGAGAGTAAACATTCTTGCAAGAAAAGATCAGCCGTTTAGGGTTTAGGGGTTTGCATCTCTGGCTTCGGGATTTCAGGGCCTCAGTGGCTTTAGGGTTTAGGGTTTCAGGGCTTGGGGTTTAGGTTTGCGTCGGTGGCTTCGGGATTTTCGGGCCTCAAGTAGGTCATGGGTCTTGTAGGCTCAGGGATTATGGTTTAGTCCCTCTCCGACAACCTTGGCTCTTGCCTAACCCCCAAAGCCCAGCCTACAAGGACTCGAGTTTGGAACTGTAAAACCTGCAAGCTCCCCAAACCCCGATTCCGGTCCCACCGCTGCTGATTCCTATTCCCAGAATCCGGAGCCTCAGCCCTATAAACTCTAAACTCTTGCTTGCCATCACCTAACTTTTGCACGTTCAAACTGTCATTCCCTGCAGGAAATATAGACAGGGATGCTGCAATAAGCTTGGTGTTGGGAGCTTGAGCTAGGCGAACACTCTAAACCCCAAACCCTCAGTCTCAAACCCGAACTGGAAGGATCCAAGCTGTAGGCTAAGCACCGCAATGCTAGTCATAAAATTATTCTAAACTCAATCCCTAAACCCTTAAAGCTGAACACGCAGTGTCGTCATGAGTCGAAACTCCAAGAACGCCCTACACTTCGTAGGGCCCTGAAAATTTTGAAGCCCCACAGCTGTAAATCCTGAAGCTCTCTCGGAAGCCAAGAGTCCTCTGAAATCGTGAAACTGAAACCTATAAACCGTAAACCCTAGACCCAAAACCCCATATACCATGAACCCCTTGAGCCGTGAACCCCATACTAAACCCGAAACACTAAGCCACGGCCTTCATGAGCGGTGTCTTCCCCTGCGAGTCCCGACAGTTCGGCTCCGCTGGAAGATCGAGAAGCTGGCTGAGTGAGACAAGGTCGCCTGACGGGCTTAGTTTAGGGCTTAGAGTCTAGAGGTCTAAGGTTTTAGGAGTTTAGGGTTTTAGGAGTTTGGGGTTTAGGGTTTTAGGGGTGTAGGTGTTAAGGTTTTGGGGGTTTAGGTTTTGGATTTTAGGGCTTGGGGTTTAGGGCTTAAAATTTCGGATTTTAGTGTTTAGGGGGTTTAGGCGGGTTTAGGGCTTAAGGTTTCGGATTCTAGTGTTTAGGGGTTTAGGGCTAAAGGTTTCGGATTTTAGGGTTTAGGGGTTTAGGGTTTAGGGGTGGCAAAGTTTAGGGTTTAGGGGGTTGGCCTCAACGGGAATAGGGTTTGCCGAGACCCTAAAGTACCTACCTTGTTAGGGACTCCTATAAGGAATTCAGAAAAAAGGAATTCTAACAAGCTAGGTTATTGGTTAAGGTGAGGGTTCTGCCTCGTCTTCCTTAAGCACCCTTAAGAAGCTTACACTCACGCGTCCCTTGCTCTTCGTTCATTGATCCTTCTCTGTTTGCTCGACTTTCATGGAAGGTCTATCGCTTGAGAACGACTGCCGATCCGAGAAGCGCCTCAATTTCAGCCATAAACGTGTGGAACGTTCATTTAAATTTAGGCTCCTGCATAGCCCCTATTATAGTAAGGGTACCCTTTTGTTCCTACTGTTTGGTATTAGTAAGGAGGCCCTAAACCAAAAAGGGCGTTATGGGTACTACTCTGGAACCTAGTCATAATGAGTCAGTAATCCTAAACCCTAAACCCTGAACCCTTTACAGTAAAGGATTACAGGTGTCCAAGTATCTCAGCTATTGCTCAAAGCCTGACCTCCATCTCCCCCTGCCAACCTTAAGGGGAGGGTTTAGGGTTTAGGGTTAGGCCCAAAAGAACGGACAAATTTGAAACACCCAGCCATAAACCCGTAGAGCTATACTATAAAGCCTTCACCCGCGCCGTCTACGAGTACCTCCCGAAACCCTTAGCCACACCAGTGACATATCCGCCCAATGCAAAACCTAAACTCTAAAAACCGGAGCAAAGAAATCCTTTTCCTCTTATGGTACCACGGCCTCATAGTATAGCGACTAAACGCCTAAACCCTTGCGATCCCAAACCCCCAAAACACTATATATATATATATATAGTACACCTCTAGATCCCGTTGCACCGTGGAGCAGCCTTGAACGTGAAGGAAGCTAAAAACCCTAAACCCTTAACCCTAAACCCCAAAAGGAGCCCTTACCTCCTTCAGGTCTGTCGCACGCGCCTTTGTCTGCAGCATGCAGGAGCTGCTCTTCTGACCCGTGGCCGCAGGGGAGGATCACCAACTGAGCTCTCAGATGTGTTTAAGAAAGTACTTGGGGTGAGCTCTCAGAGGTTTTGGGGTTTACCTGGACCCTGTTTCCTGGTGTGGTTTCCTTTTGTAAGCCCTTTCGCATTCGGGGTCGTACAGAGTTTTGCTTACAGGCTTCTGCGGATTTCTTTGTAGGGTTTTGTAGGGCTCCTGGATCACAACATGAGCTCGGGGTTTCAGGTTTAGGCTTCCCTTAAAAGAGTTCCTCAAGGGTTCGAAACGGGTTCCCAAGGGTATTCGGATAACGGGTTGAGGAGTGCTCGCCTTAGGGTCTCGGGGTTTCAAGCTGTGGGGGCAGGGTACGAGGCTTCACGGTTTGGTACGGTCTAGGACTTTTGGTTTTGGGTTTTAGGGTTTAGTCTGCTTAGGGTCAGAGCTGGCCTAGAACCGCTAGCAGGTTCAAGTTTCTGACAATTTGAACTATTTCTTAGCTGGTCCCTGCGGAGCTCTCCGCAACCTACCCGTTTCGAATCCGGGCCAGCAACACACCTAAACCCTAAACCCTAAACCCTAACTAAACCCTAAGACAATTCAGTAACAGTCGGAGACTCCAGCAGTTTGGGCGGCCACCAACCCTGAACCTCTAAACCCTAAACCACTCACCAAATGGGAGTTTCCGAAAATAGGGGACCCTAATATAAGACCCTAAATAGTAGGATCCTTATTATAAAGACCCCAAATAAGGTACCCCTAATTTTCGGAAACTCCCAAATGTCAAGCCCCACAGGCCGTAACAATTCTAACCCTAAAGCGTGAGGTCCGAACTCCTGAACCCAAGATCCCCGGTAAAAAAACCCTCATAGATCTCTTCAAGGAACCCTAAACCCCAATTCTAGTAGATCCATTCTAAATGGCTTAAAGGAGCCCTCAAAGCGCCCTGGCAACTTTTTGTGTTTCAGGGCTTACTCCCTTATACGAAGTCTTAGAGGGTTCAAGATTTAAGGGTTTAGGAACCCTCATACTTGGAGGTTCATGGGTATAAGTCCCCTAATATGGGTTATAGCTACAGTTACCCTACTTATAACTCCACTCATGACTCCCCATGAACCTCCAAGTAGAGCCCCTTGAAAAAGCCTAAACCCTAAACCCTAAACCCCTGAACCCTAAACCCTAAACCCCTAAACCCTAATCCCTGAACCCTAACCCCTAAATTTAAATCCCCAAACCCCTAAACCCTAAACCCCATGAACCTCCAAGTAGGAGAGTCTCAGAGGGCTTAAGGTTTAGTGTGGGAGCCCTTATAGTAGGAACTCTTTGAAGCCTCAGGAACTCTCATACGGTTGATGGGGTTCCTTTAAAGGGATCTATAAGGGTAACCTTTAAGGGGTTCCTTCAAGGGATCTATAGGGCTTTAGGGTTTAGGGTTTAGGTTGATGATAAAAATCCTGCGTAACCTCAATGACCCTAGACTATGGGAAGTATGGTATAGTCCTGATTATGGGTAATGCAGGATTTATATCCCTAAACCCTTAAACCCTTAAACCCAGTTTTTGCATCACCAGGTTTTTAAAGCCCCTTTGCCGAGCAAGTTTTTGGGCCGTTTTAAGGGTAGGGTTGAGTGGTGCAAACCCGCTAGAACAGCAGTTCAGGCAGGTTACGAGTTTGTTTCCGAGGGAGTTCTTCTTAATGCCAAGTTGCGCGCCGTATCTAGGCTCCGGCAATTGCATTTTCTGCTCGGGAAGGGTATTAATGTGGTTGAGTGTAGTAACTTGTGGGACAAACTGCTCCGTGCAAAAGCTTTCAAACCTAGCTTTGCGGATTGGTTGCTGTGCAACGAAATGGTGTCTTTCGTCCCTCAGGAAACACCCACACTTGACTGGATGGATAGCCTCATGCCTCATGTAGAGCACGNTTTCAAACCTAGCTTTGCGGATTGGTTGCTGTGCAACGAAATGGTGTCTTTCGTCCCTCAGGAAACACCCACACTTGACTGGATGGATAGCCTCATGCCTCATGTAGAGCACGAAGTCGTGCATTGGAAACGTGTAGTTGCAGCGGACCAAGCACGATTGACCAACAAACGTTTTGCTGCAGATTGGACGAGTGGCGGCAGTCTAGTACGCTTTACACAATTCCTAGGTTCGGGACGGGCGCTGGATGCTTTGCTGCAGACCACTCGCCTTGGCATTCAACCTTTACGGTGCAACAAGGGTCACCTTGCTCGTTTCCGTGTCACTGAGCCTCACTTAGTCCACGTGGGGGCAACATGGTGTTTTGGCAAGCGGACTGTTCGAGTTAAGAAAGTTGATGGAGATGTAGTCACCACCACCCAACCAATGCATGTTGAGATGTTTAAAAAAGCAGTGCAGCAGAAGATGTGGTGTACGAACCCTGCTTTCCTTTACGACGAGCTCAAGAGTTTCTGGTCCGGGTATTGGAACACGGGTAATCGGGTTAATCTATCTGATATCCAGAGTCTAGTCCAAGGCTTGCCTCAACTTGACCCCTTTGACCCAACTGTTTCCGCAAAGGACGTGCGTACCGCGATTCGNTATTGGAACACGGGTAATCGGGTTAATCTATCTGATATCCAGAGTCTAGTCCAAGGCTTGCCTCAACTTGACCCCTTTGACCCAACTGTTTCCGCAAAGGACGTGCGTACCGCGATTCGTGGTCTCAAGCCAGGCAAAGCGCGAGGTCTTGATGGCTTCAGCAACGTAGAGCTGCAATGCTTTTCTGCTGATGAATGTGCTTTGCTGGCAGAGATGTTTAATGCAATTGTTGACACAGGNGGTCTCAAGCCAGGCAAAGCGCGAGGTCTTGATGGCTTCAGCAACGTAGAGCTGCAATGCTTTTCTGCTGATGAATGTGCTTTGCTGGCAGAGATGTTTAATGCAATTGTTGACACAGGCCATTGGCCGGAGGAGTTATGCGCAGGAGTAGTTTCGCTGTTGGCAAAGGTCCCTGAACCAGCTGTTGCGAAAGACGGTAGGCCGATCACAATCTTGCCAACTCTGTATCGCTTATTTGGTAAAATTTTCACCCAAAAAATCTTTGCACATTGGGGAGGAATTTTGCCAGATAGTTTGTTCGGTAGTGTTCCAGGCAAGTGTTCTGCAGATGCTGCGTGGGAGCTTGCGTCTTGCATCGAAGAGTCATTAGCTGAAAACTCGGATTTGTTTGGGGTTTCTCTAGACCTCTCAAAAGCATACAACACAATCCAGAGAAATGCCCTTCAGGCTTTTGCTGTTCGGTGCGGGTGGCCTGCCAAACTCGCAAGTGCATATGTAGGGTATCTAGATCGCCTCCAACGCTTCTTTCGCATCCAAGACGGAGTGTACGGCCCAGTCTGCAGCACAGTTGGGATTCCGGAGGGCTGTCCGCTTGCAGTCCCTGGCATGATCTTGATCACATGGGCTGTTACGCAGCAGACGTCCCTGCATGGATGTTGCCTCACCTCGTATGTTGACAATTGGACTATCCAGTCCACCACAGCTGAGCAGATACCACGCGCTTTGCAGGCCATTTCTCAGGCCACCGACAGCCTGCACCTCCTACTGAACCCAGAAAAAACCAGGGCTTATGCAACAACTCCTTCGGGTAGAAATTGTCTTAAGGCCATACTGTTTCAAGGTTTTCCTTTGGAGGTCTCTTTAAAGGTTGGGGATTTAGGAGTTGATTTTAATGTGAGCCGTCAACAAACAACNTTAAGGCCATACTGTTTCAAGGTTTTCCTTTGGAGGTCTCTTTAAAGGTTGGGGATTTAGGAGTTGATTTTAATGTGAGCCGTCAACAAACAACAGCCGCTTTTGAGCAACGTGTTGAAAACAACAAAACGAAATTCCAGCGCTTACAGGTCATGCCATGGTCGGCTGAGCGTAAGGCTGAAGTGCTGACAAGAACACTGCAGCCTGCGATCCTGTTTGGTTGTGAGTTGGCAGCTATTTCACAAACCAGCTTCAAAAATCTCCGAGGACAGTTTTCTGGTGCGGTTTGGGGAAAAACAAATCGTCGTAATCATTTTTTGTCACCCTTGCTCGGTTGCTCCGTGGTGTACGAACCCTTTGTTGAAGTTCTGAAAAGGCGCGTCAGTGCCTTGCAAAGAGCAGTTGCGTCTTCACAGGATGCAANACAACTCCTTCGGGTAGAAATTGTCTTAAGGCCATACTGTTTCAAGGTTTTCCTTTGGAGGTCTCTTTAAAGGTTGGGGATTTAGGAGTTGATTTTAATGTGAGCCGTCAACAAACAACGGCCGCTTTTGAGCAACGTGTTGAAGACAACAAAACGAAATTCCAGCGCTTACAGGTCATGCCATGGTCGGCTGAGCGTAAGGCTGAAGTGCTGACAAGAACACTGCAGCCTGCGATCCTGTTTGGTTGTGAGTTGGCAGCTATTTCACAAACCAGCTTCAAAAATCTCCGAGGACAGTTTTCTGGTGCGGTTTGGGGAAAAACAAATCATCGTAATCATTTTTTGTCACCCTTGCTCGGTTGCTCCGTGGTGTACGAACCCTTTGTTGAAGTTCTGAAAAGGCGCGTCAGTGCCTTGCAAAGAGCAGTTGCGTCTTCACAGGANTTTGTTGAAGTTCTGAAAAGGCGCGTCAGTGCCTTGCAAAGAGCAGTTGCGTCTTCACAGGATGCAGCATCGCGTCGCTGGAATGCTGTGCTCAGGTCCAGTTCTCGTGTTACGGGCCCGTTTAGTTACTTGTTCCAACAATTGCAGGCTCTTGGTTGGGTTCCTTTGCCTGGTTTAATTTGTTTGGATAGGCAGGGTGGTAAAGTCGACTTGGCGTTGACTAGCAAAAAGCATTTCCGGCAGTTGGTCCTTGATGACTGGTGGCGCACCATTGCCGATAAACTCCCGGATCAACCAGGCTTACTCCAGGTTGAGTGTNGTTACGGGCCCTTTTAGTTACTTGTTCCAACAATTGCAGGCTCTTGGTTGGGTTCCTTTGCCTGGTTTAATTTGTTTGGATAGGCAGGGTTGTAAAGTCGACTTGGCGTTGACTAGCAAGAAGCATTTCCGGCAGTTGGTCCTTGATGACTGGTGGCGCACCATTGCCGATAAACTCCCGGATCAACCAGGCTTACTCCAGGTTGAGTGTGTAGACGTCAGTCACACGATTCAACTGCG
>BGNK01007394.1:0-11709 GCA_003297005.1 Symbiodinium sp. clade A Y106
CAAGAGCCCTGTGTCAGAGACTCCAGGGTCTAGAACCTAAGCCCTGAGGGCAATAACCCTAAACCATAAAACCTGCTACAATCCTATACAAATGCTAAATCCTTCCCCGATAGACCCTTTAAGCTCTAGAGACAATTAATTAACTTGAAGTTAAAGCTTTCTCCCATACTCTAATCTGAAGTTACGGGTGCCGAAATTCTTTGAGTCCTCAACCTCCAAACCCTAAAGTAATGCATTCAGGCTCTTGACTGTGGGAACNTTAACTTGAAGTTAAAGCTTTCTCCCATACTCTAATCTGAAGTTACGGGTGCCGAAATTCTTTGAGTCCTCAACCTCCAAACCCTAAAGTAATGCATTCAGGCTCTTGACTGTGGGAACCTTTTCAACGAGCTATGCATCGGTATGTGTTGTTCTATAGTCTACTTTATACGGTTTCGAGATACTAAGCATTTAAAACTTCCGGCTACACAAGCCCTGTGAGAAGCCAATCTCAGATCTGAAGCCTGCCCATAATCCTAGGCCCTGAACCCTGAATCCTAGGCTAAAACCCTAAACCCGAAACCCGAGCAGTTTGTAGTAGCTGTATTTTTGTTCCGGTGGTATGCTCGTTTGTTCCATAAAGTTAATGGGAATCTCCCAATCGCCGTGCCCGGTCTTTGGAACCAGTTTACTGAGGCTGTTTGATTTTTTGCAAGCATGATGCAATTTATGATGCTCAAGATGGCAAATGGTCAATTTTGTTCGTCATGTCGGAAAACTATGATCACATCGCTATGCATACATCAAAAAAATCACATCTTAAATGATCTTCATTTTGCCTGATGATCTTGATGCTCTGTATGACCTTCATATAAAGGTTGCTTTTTGATGGCTCAAACACTATCAAGGCCAACACGTCCCCAAGGTAGTACATAGTAGGAAGTAGTAAGTAGTAGTATAAGCAGCAGCAGCAGCAGCAGCAGCAGCAGAGAAGTAGTGGTAGTAGCAGTCGTCGTCGTCGTAGTAGTAGTAGTAGGCAGCCAGTGGTTCGTACTAAGTGTTATGTGGTAAGCATCAAGTAGTAAGTAGTATGTAGTGGGTAGTGGTAGTAGCAGTAGATAGAAGTAGTAGTAGCAGTAGCAGCAGTAATAGTCGCAGTAGTAGCAGTAGTACTAGTACTAGTCCTAGTGCTAGTGCATCTCTGACATTGAAGCCATGAGGCATATGGACATAGAGGTCCCAGGTCCAATATGCGGGGTAGAGCTGCCACATGCACGTATACATGACGAAACATGACCTGAGGGCATGTTGCACAGGAGACTGGGCGGCGACAACACGAGACATTCGAAGGGGCCCTCGCAACCAATCTGAGCCTTCGGCATTGGAATGAGGCATACCAAGGCTGCCAGAAAGCAGCCCACGCTGAGGAATGTGAAGGCGAGGAGGGCAACGACAAACAAAACAATGGCTGCACACGGATAGCACAATGCACCGGGGCAACAGAAGTACTTGTTGAAGTAACCAGGACTCGGCCTCAGATTGCTTCTTTTTGCTTCAAACCATTCTGGATCGCACCGAAGCACATTACGTGCGGAAAGCAAGTTTCGCAATTTTCCAAATGCGACCAGTACCAAGCGGCTGAACCAGTGGCCAGCTTCGAATCTCAGCAGCATCTTTCTGCAGCAGCTTGTGCTGCTCGCCCTTTTCGGCGTCCACTGCCATGTGGCTTTGCTACCTTCCCACTGACACCAGCACTACCTGTTTCTTGGGTGCTGCATATATTTTGAGCCAGAAGCTGCGCCACCACACCGCAAGTTGATGGCATTGTATCTGGCTCACGTCCATGCACGGGGCTCCGACAAGAGACCCAAGAACTTAGCGTTGCAACAGCTACTGACAGCCTCAGGACACAGACAAACTCAACGTGGGCAGCACAGCATGCACGAACATCAAAAACGAGCACAGAAACACAGGAGATCACACGAACAGGTGCTTGCAGCACTGCTTGCATCTTCTTGAAGAACCATGCCGAATGCAGCACATCAGCACTCCTGCCTGGAGGTGCCGCTGGGCTCCAAGCCACAAGGCACGTGGGTAGGATCTAGCAGCTCGCAGAATCTTTGTTGGTGAGGTTCTTTCAGGAGGAAGCTGGGACAACGATGCCGCACAGCCTGTGCCAATCATGTCGAAAGCTCATCAGCGCCCTCGTCGCATGGCGCAGGGTCGCTGGGTCCTCCTGACCTCTCCTGGCCTTGCCTGCGCAACCTTTCATCATGAGTGATTTTTGATTTGACCGCATGACAACCATAGGTAAAATGAAGGTCACATGTGAAAGCATTTAACTGGCACATGTATGGTGATGGACACAGCTAGAAGCGAGAAAGGACGCAAAAGCATCTTGGCCAGCTCGGGAAAAGGCCAAAGTACGTCACAAGCAGAACCCGCGCTTCATTTCGATTGCAGAGCAAGGCTGGCGTGCAAAAGACTGCTTGAGGACAACACATTTCGGCCACCCCCGGGCTGTCCCATGGCTGCCAAGTACCTCGCATTACAAGTCATGCTTGGTCCTGCGCATTTCATGCCACCAGGTGGACTCTGAAAGCCAGCTCAAAGCACAGGACAGCAAATCACCGTCTCAGGCACTTGAGTTGCTCGATCTTCTTGAACTCGCCACGCTTGTCGCGATCGAGAAAGTAAAAGCCACTGAACCTGACATTCCACCCGGGTTGACTTTTCTTTTCTCTCATAAATCGTCGGAAATGCGAGAATTTGGCCAAGAAGCTCGATCAGCTGGCGAGTTAGTTCATTGGTCACCTGTCGGCGCGGTACTCGCTGCGAAACAACGACAGCTAGATTCGAGCAGTGTGAGGGATCCTTGGCATCCTGTGGACATTGTCCTGTCTGCTTCGAGCATTGGAAGGCCCCACATCATCTCTGTGACACGAGCGCACCACGAAATGACTGCTCCGAGGCCCTGTTGTTTCGTTGTTGGTCCATGCTTGGGTCATACACGATCTTGATGAACGGAGATTGGGCAGTTGCAATTGCAGCCTGCAGCTGGTATGCTCTGAGACTCGTGTTCCAGGGTTGAGGAGGCTTCGAGCCACTAAGACCATTCAGGTATCCACGCAGAGTGCACCAGCTCGGACCTGATCTCCCCATTTGTTAACCAGCGGCATCGAGGCCTTGCACTGATCAAGGGTGCAACCCCAATAAAAATGGTCCCAGGTGCCGGGCATCGTCCAAGAAAACCGTCAATTGTTTTCCACCCGGCCTTTGCAGACAAAATTGTCAGGCTCGTCTACCGAAAGCGTAATGCTTTTATGCAGAGCAAGCACGCCGACATTTCAGGCTGTGACGGACAGAAGGTCTTCCCTGTCTTTCTCTCAACTTCACCTTCGATTGCCCTGGCAATCCGGCTGCAAAGTGAAAGCGGGTGAAGCTTGGTCGCACAGGACGCACCTTTGCAAGCCAAGTGGTGTGGTGGCCTGGCATGAGCGGTTCGCAGCAGCTCTCCTAACCACTGACACCCTCTACCCTGAGGCTTGCAAAAACTCGTGCAATCCTGAACAAGCGGCTCCCATCTCACAGCAGCTTCCACTGGGCCAGTTGGCTTTGCAGTAACTCGAACATGCTGCTCGTGTTCCACGATGTTCCATGCGAAACGAGCCCCACTAGCTCGGTCTCGGCCGGCACGAGTTGCAAGTACTGTAAACTGTTCCTATCAATACGTGTGCCCTGCATCCTGTAATAACACGCTCCGTGTGGACCTGAGTGCCCGCACTCATGGCAAAATCGCAATTATTGATGAAACTTGCACAGGTGAATGCTGGCATTCAAGCTGTTACAGTAGCCGCAATCAGCAAAAAGAGTCACCGCTATGTGCGATGCAGGTTCAAAGCAGCAGTGGCCTTGCCCTTCTCTTGCCTTTGTAGAGCACTGAGACTGAATCAGCTCCCGGGCTGCAAAAAACTTCGTCTTCACACAAAGCTCCCAATCTGTCAGTGCACAACAGGTCGAATTGCTTTGCTGCGCACTCTCTGAATTTATCAGCACAGTCACCTCTCTCCCACGTTGATCTTCTGAACATCTTGGCTGTGCTAAATGAGGCTCTCGCCCCTTCGAACGCAAGAACCGCAGCCATGGCCATGATCCGCCGCTCCACCAGTATGCAAAAGCGCTCTAGTAGTAGTAGTAGTAGTAGTAGTAGTAGTAGTAGTAGTAGTGGTAGTAGTAGTAGTTGTTGTTGTTGTAGTTGTAGTTGTAGTAGTAGTTGTAGTAGTAGCAGCAGCAGTAGTAGTCGTCGTCGTGGTCGTTCTACTAGTCCTAGTAGTACTAGTAGTCGTAGTGGCTGAGTACGCGATGCAGGGTGAATAGTTCAACAGTATGGCGAATTAGACCCAACATATTGTATAGGCCACGTCCAGGAGCTGGACTTGTCAGCAGTTCAGTCGCATTTAGACTGCATTTCCAGTCAGACATGTCGACAGACCAGCACTCAAGGAAGATCGAAGCTGGCTCCATTAATCCAGCACGCAGCTTTCCAACGCAAAACTCTGAAATTACAATCTCATGCTTGCCAGCAAACTGCCGAATAATTCCTGTGGTTGAACTTGGGCAGTTCTGATGCACGTTGAATTACGAATTACAAATTTCTCACAAGCGGCTCATCCAACCCAAGCAGCAGCAGCAGCCGCCGTCGCAGCAGTCGCCGTCGCAGCAGTAGTAGTAGTAGTAGTTCCAGTAGTAGTTTCATACGTAAACATCAACGGCAACACAGGACAGGATGACGCTGCTGAAGTTGATGCGCTTGGAAAGCATGACGTCCAGTGGATACCTGCACTGCATATGGCCCGCAAAATGGCCTCTGCTTTGGTGATTATATATTCATGTCAGTTGAGAGCTAGTGATGGCACTTGCTGAGAAACATCTTGGCGGTTGACGTCTTCGCAGTTCCTGCCAGCATGGCTTTAAGGCCCGCAAAAGGTCATTGCAGAAATCACATGTGAGGATGCCTTGGCACACAAAACTCTCTACCGTTTCATGCATCAGCCTGCAGAGCCGACCATCAGGGATGACCTTGTCCCACCAAGCGTCGTTCTATGTCGCATTTAACTTGTCACCAAATGTCACCAACAAACATCACGTGCTGCCACCCATGCGCTGCCTCCAGACTGCATGTTGGCAACTAGCTGCACAATTCTCAAGGACGACTAGAGACGGTGCTTGGGCCCGGGCTTGTAATTTGGGGGAATCTTGGTCATCTCTTGCTTTGCGATCACATCAATCATGTATTCTGCGCCTGAACGGAAAAGAGCGATTTGCTCTACAGGAAAAGGACAGCAAACGAAGTCTAAGTACTGCGCGGCATGAGTCCATTGTGGGGATAAGGAGCGCCTCAGGCTGTCTGCGCGAGCAGCCGTGTGCATGAGTACCTCGTAATCTCGGGCGGCAGCAGAGAAGCGCAACAGCTTCGGCACCTCGCATGCTCAGCAAGGAACATTAAGTAAGCACTGTGAGGAGCGGCGGGGCTTACAGAACAGAGCCGCGCGCCGGCCACACGACAAGTACCAACATTGCTGATTCACAATTGCTTCTAATGGCTTATTGGCAGCAGTGCATAGTCTCCAACACATTTTACGGTGTTGACTCCAGAGACTGCACACCAGTCATGATTCCTTGGCGTCGCATGGGCATCCCTGTGTTCCCGTTTCCGACATGCAGTCGCCTACATGCGTGAGGCCCCGATAGCTTCTGTCACCAGACTCTTGTCAAGCTGACGTGGAATGCCAACAGTAGTGGCGTTGGCTTGGGTTTGCTTGTGCGGCATGTGGCTTTGCGGGCTTACCAGGCAGCGCATCGTGCCACAGCCGTTTGGTGTGCGATCCCTTTCAACAGACCAATCTCTGCCAATCTCATACAGGATCCTGAACATCCGCAGCGATGCCAGCCAGGCGAAACGAATGCTGTCAGGCAAAATGCCACGCCAAGCAACCTTCCACTCAGCAGGCGCCCAAAGCTTCCACGGTCGAGACTTGTCTGCTGGATCTGGCACGTACTCGAAAATCCTTGCTGCACAGGTTCGAGCTTCTGCATCTCAGAGCCTACATTCCAAGCCCCTGAGGCCGGATCGTCTCGCCCTCCTGGCAAGGTGGGACGTACTGGCCATGTCCGGCCTTGCGAACAAATTTTGGCTTTGACTCGGGCTTGGAGAGGTTGTAAGGACTTGGGGCCACACGACGCCCATCACGTCACCTGAGCTTGTGGGAGCTCCCTGGGATTGTTGAAATTTGAACTTCTGAGAGCTTCGCAAAGCTTGGTGTGGAAAATCTTCCGTGCTTCATGTTCAAACAAACCGCCCATCCCCCACCTCGGCAGGTCGGCGGTTGTCCAGTGGCAGGCCCTTTCTTGCGTCTGAGGCTTTTGCGCGACGGAGTAAGCCTCGCGCAGCTTAGAGACATGGCAAGATGAGGGCCAATTGCCAGCTATTGCCAGCTCGTCAGGCCCGAGCAAAAACTCGAAGGCAGGCAGCTTCCTGCACAGCCTGTAAGCCGCAAGTGCTGCTTAAAGGCTTGCAACTGTTTGACAACCCAATGGTTCGTTCTCCAGTGCCTCGTTCACGACCACATGCGTGCGCAAAGAAGCCGACAAAAGGTTGAGTATGTTGGTGATTACAATGGACTCCTGAGATACACACAAGCATCACTTGTGCTTGCTGACCGCGAGAGCTCCCAAGCCGGACGCGTTTGTCGACATGGATGACTTCAGATTCCGATCAATCCAATCCTCGGGAGTGCGTCGACTAAGCAATGAAAGGCCGCCGAAGGCATGGTTATACCGGTACCCAGCGACAGTCACACACACACACACGCACACCCTCAGATAGGCCATCGTAGGGGCAAAGCGGGTCTGAATTTCGATTTCGCTTCTAAGCCTCTAAGCCTCAATCATTTCCTTGCCGCCTGGGCGTTCCGAAAAGCTTCTGAGCCTCTATTACCCCACCTGGCCGCTTGCACGCTGTTACAACGCCTCTAAGCCTCTAAGTGTCTATATGTGGATTTACCCCTGCCGGTGAGGCGCTGAGGCGCTTGTACACGCTACCTTGGCCTTGAACTTGGCCTTTGCCCCGCATCCAAGCAGCTGAGCTGTGGTTTTTCTTTCGTGCGCGTGCAGATGCGTTTAGGCGCTGAGGAGCTCAGAGGCGCATACGCGCCCGGAGGCGCTGTTGGACGCCTATACGCGCTCCTGGGCGCTTACAGGCTTTGAGACGCCTAGGCCCTAGGCGCTTTTAGGCGCTTAAGCGCTTCGATGCGCTTTGGCGCTTTGAGGCGCTTGTAGGCGAGTATAGGCGCTCCTGCGGGCCTGCTCCGCAGAAATGACAGGCTCGGCGTTGCAGCGGGCGCAGCGCGGCGCCGATGCAGCCAAGTGGATCGAGCAGTGTCGGCGGGTGCCGAAAAGTGTTGTTCAGCTTCCGTGTATGGAGGTCTGAAGTAGGGTGCAATTTAAAGTTTGTTCCGGGCTGGGAATCTAGGCCCGAGGCTTGAAAACAAAGTGCAGAAAGACAAGACGTGACTGGTGCTGTTTTTGCTTCCACGGGCCAGAGGTTCTGGGCACATGGGATCAGAGTTTAGAGATTGTCCGGGCTACAGGGATTTTTAGGGCACAAGCTCTGGAAAAAACTCGACCGTGCAAGCTTGGACTACTGTTGCTGACCATCAACGAAGCTATTACACGACGACGAGGACTACTAATACTGCGACCACCATCACCATCACGATCCCGACCACGGCCGCGATCATTACCACTTCATACCACTAGTGCCTCTACTACCCCTACCACGCCTGCACGCTTTGAGGCACTTAAGCGCTTTAGGCGCTTATAAAGGCACTTAGGCACTTTGAAACGCTTCAGCGCTTTGAAACGCCTCCAAGCCTCTAGGCCTTCGACCAGGCCCGGCCGCCGACACGCCTCTAAAGGCCTTTAAGCATCTAGTAATCTAGTACAAGGCCTGGCAGCTGGCACGCCTGTACAAGCCTCTAAGCCTCTATTACAAGGCCTGGCCGCTGACACGCCTGTATTCCTAGGCGCTTAGACGCTTATGCGCTTAGAAGCTTCTAGGCGCTTGCATACTCTTCTGGCCGTGCGAGGCGCTGAGACGGCGCTTATAGAGGCTGGATCGAAATAAGTAGTCCCGCCGGGCGCCTGCAATGAGATAGGCAACCTGGCATGGGCCTGACTCCTCCCACAGACGCTCAAGGAGTCCGCCGCTGGGCACACACAACATTGTGTTCTAACACATACCGCCCATACCCACCACTCCAGCAGCACGGAAGGCCCCAAACCTCGCTTCCGCTTCGGGCAAGCCACCAGGCAACCACGCTGAGAACCTTGCATCAATAGCGGCTTGGACGAGGTCCAGCAATGTCGCAGGGTCTCCCAGCCCTCAAAAGTGGCAGTAGAGATAAAATACCCCCTACTAATAAAAACACTTTCAGAGTTTCTATGCGGGGGGGACCCCCCCGTTTAATATTAGGGGAAAAGGATTATGGATGATCGGACGAAACAACATACCCCCTGCTTATAAGCGTGGAGAAGACCCTACGCCTCAAATGGCGAAGGTCGCGGCAAATCTCCTGCAGCCCGACAGAGTAAGGAGATGACCACACCTTATACACTGAACCGTAGCATAGAGCAACTGCAAGAAAGAAAGGCAGAGAGGCAACGCGGCCAGCACAGCTGCACATGTCTGAAGCAAAGCGTGACACTCAAGAGACACATGACTTGACGACGTTGACCAGGGTTGTGCTGGTCTAGGGTTTGCCGTGTGCGACGGCCAAATCCAATCCTACCCCGTTGCAAACATACCCCCCCCATACACACACACACACACATTCGCAAGCTTGAGCAGACTTGGCTGCACTGCAAATATGGGGTGAGGCTTCACAGGAACGCGTATATAAGTAAGCCGATGGCAAAGAAGTCGACTGCAGAGCCACCATCAGGTGGTGCAGCTTTCAGCCATCCCTCCACGGCAGTCCGGATGACTTCAACCTGCAGTTTAGCAGCGCATGTCCTATTGATGGCCGCCATGTCATTTTCTCGGCAACTCGTGCGCCTCTTGATGCCTGCTGACACCTCGTGCGGGGAGCAGACATCAGGTTCGGAGATGAGGATGAAGATGGACGCCGCTTACCGACTCTTAGAGTCGTGTAACTAGCTAGGTCCGCCCTCCGTGGTTTCAACGAATTTCAAGGGCCTCAACAGATGTGAACATGCAAAACTCGTGCTGGCAACCGCGTACCTGAATCCCAGACTTTGCCCACAGCGAAGACACCGTCAAACCGAACTGCAGGAAAGAATTGAAGTCTAGAATCCAGATGCTCCAACCATTCTGCCAAAGACAACATGGTCGGCGTGTGTACGCATTCCGCTGGTGTGCTTTGATGTGCTTTGCAACATCCCAGGCTCGCCAGATCACAAAACTGCAACCCGAGACCGTCATATGGCAATGCTACATGCCTACGTGCTTTCGAGCGATGCCAGTACATCCCAGGATCGCGCAGGAGCCATTCCTTTCGCCCTATCTCGGGCAGCTGACTCTGGCTCAACGAGCCAACGACAATGTGGCGTAAACTACGACTGTCCTTTTTGGGATGCATCAGCAGACGAGCACAAGCCGTGTGTGTATGCATGTGATGGGGCCTGCCTTAATGCTGGGCCTTCGGGGGGACTGGAAAGAATCATTTCAACATGATTCCAGGGTGGTCCGCAGAGGTTCCCGTCACACTTAGAGAAAAGTGGTCCACTTGATGGCCCCAAGCATCCCGAAGCCCTGATGCCTAAACAGCAAAAAACAGGCAGCTAGGCAGATGATATGAGATCACGCTAGCACACACTGACGTTGAAAACTGAATAGAACGATGCACTGATTGTTGGACATAGTCTCCGGAGGGGTGATATGCTATGAGAGGTGTTCGGTGCTCATGTCCCAGCAGATGCCGGGAAACTCCAACAAGCAGTTGCAGAACTGCTGCCGCTGACACCCCCCGTCTCACCCAGCAACATTTCGGAAGTATGATTCCCGATTCCGACTCCCATGCTCGCACAAGGCTTTAAGGTAAGACTCATTGCATGTCTCTCTTCCTTTCCTTCCGTAGGCTCAACAGGAGTTGGCCTTCTTCCCACAACCATAAGGAGTAGCCCGAATTACCCCCTGCGTGCAAAGTTTATACATATATATGTGTGTGTATGTATAGTTATTTGTTTATGTATTTCCCTCTCTTTGTCTTCACTTCACTTCACTTCTCAGGGGAAAAGTCCTCGGGTCGAGGACCCCCCCTTCCCCAGCTTGGCGGAGGAAGGAGCTTTGGGGTCTTCAGCGGTTGGGATTGTTCCCCTCGGCTATTCCAACTGGTGGCGTGCACTCGGCGGAACATCCCCCCGACCCTGAACTTTAGCCTAATCAGGCCTCGTCTCCGCCCCCCTAGGGTAAGGTCCTTAGTCCCTCGCCGAGTACATTCCCCCTGCTGGTTCAGTGGTTGACAACATGCGCCTTACTCTACAACGCAGCAGCAACTAAGTGCAGCACCGGTGTAGCAAAATTTCAAGCGTGTGAAAAAGAATACAGATGCCCCCAGTCAAGAGCAGGTTCGAATTGGTAGAGTCTCCCATTAAAGGTGCAGAGTGTGCGCCCGAAGTGCAATTAAAGAGTGGGGCGAGGTGCGCCCCCAAAGGTGTAGCGATATGATGGCTCCGCGGCCCGTCCAATTAGGCTTGTCGTTTGCAAGCGTGACTGAGGCACAACAGCATAACGATAGGTTCTGTACAGCAACTCCCCGGTTTGTCAACCTGGCTATTAGCAAAGGGCTAGGCTTCCGTTTGGTGGGAGACAGGACAGAGAGTAAAGCATGTTAAGTAGTTGTACCCCCATCACAAGCATGCTCCCCCCAACAGCAAAGCACGTCGCTGAATTTTGGCCGTCACTTCGCTGCAGCTTCCCCCCTTGTGGGGCTCAGTTGTCGACTAGGTCGCGTGCTTCGGCTTCGGGCCATGTGGGCTTGTACGGCTCGTANGTCGCTGAATTTTGGCCGTCACTTCGCTGCAGCTTCCCCCCTTGTGGGGCTCAGTTGTCGACTAGGTCGCGTGCTTCGGCTTCGGGCCATGTGGGCTTGTACGGCTCGTACATTGCGCCCGGGTTGGTTTGGCACAAGCTGGACATTCCGGCGGGGGCTGCGACTAGGCGTTCTCGGTGGCATTCCCCCCAAGTGTGTAGGGCTCCTTGTTGGGCTCCGGCGCGGGCCCAGACCTGAAGAGCTTCTCGTCGGGCTCCGGCTTGGCGTCTTGGGTTGTGTCTCTCCCTTTTCGGGGCTGTGCCGGTCAGGGCTCCCCCTTTCACGTGGCGTGTGGCTGTCGTCGTGGCTGTCACTTGCCTCACTGCTCGTTCCGCCCCCGTCCACCACTTCTTCCAGAACAGGTAGGTCAGGTGGGTCATGTGGTGTGGCGGCGTCAGCACTTTCCAGTTCCCCCCCCGCTTTCTTTCGGGTCGGGGTGGTTCGGTCAGGTTGTGCTGCTTGAAGAAGGTTCGTTGCGGCCCATCGGTTCCGCTGTCTGTGGCGGCTTGCTTCCCCCCTTTGTCGCATGGCCTTTTGCTTTCTTCCGCACCCTTCTCGCTTGCTTCAGGAGTATTGGGATCTTGTGTGGAAACCTCATGACATACACTCTGGCTTCATC
>BGNK01007395.1:1544-19825 GCA_003297005.1 Symbiodinium sp. clade A Y106
AGTTGCAGCAGTGTCGACTGGCAACCGCAGCAATCTGCCGCATCCAGGTTTGTGGGCTCCGAAACAGGGGTTGAAAAGGTGAAAAGAAAACAGCTTCAACGCACAGGCCCTCAGGTGTGCGTCAGTGGAAGCAGGAAGTGGAGTACAGCGTTGAGAGAGCCAGGGCAAGTTGGCATGCCAGGAAATTGATGGAGATGCTCGGCAGAGGGTGCCCTGATGACCCGCCTCTTGACTTTGGAGGACAGCCTTTCCTTTCCTTTGGAGGATGTGTTCCACATCGTCATCTCCCACAAACGGGCGCAAGCTTGCAATACCAATCGATCAGACCACGAGAGGCGACCCCTCCTTTTCGTGCAGGGCGAATTGGCGTTGGAAGATCTTTGCGAGCTGAGCTGCGGCCGCGTCTTTGCCGGCGTTGTGGCAACAACTCGCGCTACTAAAGCAACCCTCACAACTCGCGGGCTCACGAACAAGAAGGCACGCCGCTTCCTGTCGAAGTAGAACACCTCGCTGCACTGGTAGTACACGTTGGTCTTCTTTCTGCTCCTTGACCACGCTCGTCCCCACTTGGCGCCAGCCGAGCACTACTATGAGGCGGATCTCGCTGCGCGGCGCTCGGCTGCGCTCGACCAGCTCGGCCAGCTCCATCGACAAACCCGTGCGACTGACGTGTTTTTCGGAAACTCGTGTAGTGGTAGAGCAGCATCATGTCCTTGGCGAGCCTGGTCAGGCAGGCATCACACGGGTTCTTCTTGCTGGTAGAGATCATAGCCGTGACGATGGAAATGATGATGGCAACGACAACACCCAGAATGGCCACGCATGAAGAACCGCGCTCACGACGGCGACGCAACTGAGCATCCTCCTCCGCATCAACGTCCCTCATAGAGCTGGTGGCAGGGAACGCCCGTGAAACCAAACTCTGGTAGAAGAGACTGACCTTCGATGCAGAAGTTAGTTTGAAGTGAAGCCAGAGTGCTTCTTACACTGTGTGTGGCATGGTGCTCCTCGGCTGCATGTCTGGCCGTTAATGTTCTGGGCCGAAGAAAGATGGCAAACCGTGCAACCATAAACGAACCACAAACTGAAACCCCACGAGGCCGAGGGACAGGCCAAGCCAGCACATCAATGGAATGCTTGGACCCGGGATGCTGCTGTTCTCAACCCCTGCGCTTAGTGCTGCCTGGCCGGGGTAGCCCTGAAGCCGAGATTCTTCCGTTGAGTAGCAGTTATCCAATACTGGCTGCGCTCTCCTCCTCAACTCGAACCAATGTGAAGTCTTCAGCCAAGCTCCACGGATCATCCATGGCTCGGCTCCGACGCTTTTTGGAAGTGATCTCGAAATGCGATATGGCGGTCTGTTCCGTGATCAACTCGTACACCTCATCCTGAGTGTAGTGAACAGGAGTGCCAAAGGCGCCAAGCCCGCACTGCCTTCCAGCAAAGCATCCGAAGAAAATGAAAGGCCTTGGCAAACTTTCGCAGTAAGGCTCTACATGGAAGCCCACCCCGCCTCCACAGAGGCCAAGCAGGTGAAGGCCATGAACAAACTGGCTCCAATTTTCGCTCCAAGACCTTCGGCTGAAGGATTTCCGAGAAACGGCCGAGAGTTCCTCCGTGATGCGGACTACGAAGCTCGAGAGAGGGCCTCGGGGTAAAGATGTTCAGGGTTTGGGGTTGGGGGATGTTTTGGAGTTTGGAGTTGAAGGATGTTCGGGCAGACTGCCAGTGCCAGCGCTGGCTGCCAGCCGGCTAACGGGTTGTTAGCCGCTGCGACCACTTCGAACTGATGTTCTCAGACCGTGGGTGACTCTTCACGGCCGAAATCCCCGCAGTAAACAACTCCACTGTGCTGTGCATTGAATCTGGTTCAGAGTTGAGGAAACCCAAACCAAGACAGACCAAGTCCAAGCAAAGCCAATGTTCACAGATTCGTACTCTTCTGGTCTTCTCTAGCCGATAGCTCTATCCGCCAGAACCTGTTTGCCATATCAAACGGAAAGCCCTATCTGACAGTATCTCACCTAAAACTGTTTCCGTGTCCAACTGTACCCACCCATACAAAAGTATCGATCGAGAACACTCTGTCTGTCCATAAGGCCTTTCCAACACTAAAGTGGACTCTCACAGTCACTCGTGCTTCACCACGATGCTGGCACAGCCTCATCACACCGCCCGCCTCCACCACCGCACGGTTATGCGCAAAGGCTGCTGTTGTTGTTATTGCTGCTGTTGTTGTCGTCGTCGTTGTTGCTGTTGTTGCTGCTGCTGCTGTGGTCGTCGTGGTGGTGGTGGTGGAGGCGGCGGTGGTGGTGTTTCGCTGTTGCTGTTGTTGCTGTTGCCGCTTCTGCTGCTGTTGTTGCTTGCTCTCCCTTTTGGTGTTGAGGCTGCCAGATGTGCCGTCCGCGTACGGCGCGGAGTTCCTCGCGCCTAGGATGCATGTGAGCAGAGTTTTCGACTGCCCTTTGGACTGCATCCATAGGGCGAGAGCAAATAAGACAAAAACCGCCTTCCTGTCAGGAGGACATGGCGAACAGCGAGGCGAGCTCCTGGCCGCCCTGGCCACATCCTGAGGGTTCCATCCAGCCATCGCGGACGGAGGAGTAAAAGCATCGACCACTTGCTACTTCTTGCTACGTACCATTATTTCCTTGCTACTTGCTACGACTTACCACCTACCACCTGCTTACCACTTACCACTGCCTCCTGCTTACTACCGACTACTTGCTTAATACGTATTACATGCGATGTACTAAACGACGCACTTCTAGGCTTTCCAAGCCTGATGTTTGAGCCGATATGTGTTGATTGCAGGTACGACAGTAGTAGTAGCAAGATCTAAGAGTCATCGTCCGTCATCCGTTGTCGTCATCACCGTCGCCATCAGCATCATTATCACCACCAACATCAAGACGTTACCTGCATCACCGGCATCATCGACACCAGAGGCCGCAAAACAACAGCAACAACAACAACAGCACCAGCACCAGCACCACCACCACCACCAACAACAACCACGACCGCGACCACGACCACGACCGCGACCACGACCACGACCACGACCACGACCACAACGACGACAACCACAACAACCACAACAACCACAACAACCACAACAACCACAACAACAACAACAAGAACAACGCATGTTGTTGACATTGTCATCAGTAAGGAACAGCACATGGCACGTGATGAGATTCCCCGAACCGTCCCTTCATGCAGATCTAATCCTCCAAACTCGTCGTCGTACCGTGAACAAGTGTGACTATCCAGAGCAAAGTCTCCTCAAAGTTTAATGCTCCGGCTTAGGGTTTAGGGTTTAGGGTTTAGGGTTTAGGGGTTCATATCGTGGCGTCCCAGTGCCTGAGCCCGGAGCCCCACAAAACAAATCTGTTCTGTCTGCAGCCGTTTGTGGTGCAAAGCGCAACCATCATAGTTCATTGGGGAGTCCATTCAGTTCGCAATGTTGCGCCCAGATCATCTGTTTCTGCACGACTTGACGAATGCGCATCATCAGGAGCATGGCCTGCGACCAAGGGCTGCAGGGCGCAGGGTCCCAGTAAAGGGCTCCGCAAGTGAATATGACATCAGCCGAAGCACAAGCGACAAGCTCCACAAATCCCAAATTCACCCTCAAGCCCTTAGCAATACTTCAGACCTTGAAGCCAACAGGGGAGTCATTCCAATTTGGCGCCGTTTGGGGACGTTGAGATTTCAGTGGTCTCGCCGATTTCTTGGCTGCTCCGTATAGGGTTGAACAGACAGAGTAAGGCTAAGCCCCCTGCACCCGTTCAAGCCTGTGGTAACACCTCCCAGCTACAGTCCTAAGCCGGGACTGAGTTCCCCGATAGTTTTCGCAACCGTAGACCACGGACCCAAAATCCCAAACGCCCCAAACAACACCAACAAACTCCCCAAACCCACAGGACCTGTCGCGGAATGTGGAGGAGTTGCAGCACGGTCCCGAAAGACGGAGCAGTGAGCAGCTGCAGACTTCTTCCACGTGCCTTGGGGGCCTCCAGGCCTCGAGTCTTTCAGGTTTTAAGGGTTAGGGGTTTTGAGTTCAGGGTTTAGGAGTTTGGGGTTTTGGGGGTGTTGGTTCGTAGCGAATTATTGCTAGAAGTTGCTCCTGTCGATGTCCAGGGAATGGGGGAATGGATCCCTATAGTAGTCCCTATATCATCCCCAATAATAGTTACCATAATGCATTCCCCCATTCCCTACTAAGAACCAGACGGATAACGGGCTCTCCGGTCTTGGTTTCAAGGGGCACAGAAGTTCACCCGGCATGCCCTGAGGTGGAGAACATGCCCCTCGCACAGATCTGTGCCATGCTGAAGACGGATGCTGAACGTGGCCTTACCGAGGATGCTTTTAAACTTCAGATCACAACTTAACCCCTAAACTCCAATTACGAACGACATGAATGCTGAGCCTTTCTGAGGTTTAGGAACTAAGATCAGAGGATTTGTCTTCTGGCTTTGTGAGGAGAGCTCTTGGGTTCATGGTGTTATCACGGCTCAGGCTCTTCATACGAAGGCATGCGAAGTCTTTGTGAGAGTTCGAGAACCTCGTACGAAGCTTTACAGAACATGAGGTTGAAAGCAGCCTACGGACCAAGCTGGATTGGAAAGTCGGGGGTTAGCAGGGATACTCTTGTTTGTGTGTGTACATATATACATGTTTTTTACGTAGATAATGTGGTAGCCACTTACGTGAACTGTGTAAGGTTCAATTCGACCTTGAGGCCCAATCATGTGCTGGAGCCCGAGGCCGTAGAATCCTCAACTTTAAGCTCGAATTGAATTCTGCTAGCAAAGTCCACCAGTTTGGCGAGAGGCCCCCAATTTCAGGGCACAAAATCAATGTGGAGCTTCATGTCTTTAAAAACCCCGAAGCCCGTTCAGGTGTAGGGTTTAGGGTTTACGGTTGAAGCTGTTGGCTTTCAGTTTTTATCCGAAAATGTTAGGATTTGCTTCTGACGGAAATCAGGCGACGTTGTTGAAGGGATCCTTGATGATAGAAGTTCAGGTCGTTCACGACTCTTACGCCTCCATACAAGGTCCTTCCTGTGGGCTTTATGTTGGGTACCAAAAGCGCATGGGGTCGTAAAATTGATGAGGCGGCCCCTAGACCATTCGAGCCCATTTACCATGGGTGAGGAGATGGCCCGCGCTCGACTCTCGAAGGACGGCCCGAATCAGCTGCAGCAGCAGCCGAGGCGCGAGATTACAACTTCGGGCTTCTCAAGGGTGTTCAGGGTTTTGTTTTAGAACATTACCTAAACCCTAAACCGCAAAGCCTAAACTAGGAGAATCATTAAGCCTTTTGAGGTGTAGGAGTGGGGTCCGGGGCTTTATAGGAACCCTGAACCCTAAACCCTTAGGATCCCTTTAAAGGAACCCCTTAAAGATCCCTTTAAAGATCCCTTTAAAGGAACCCTAAACCCTAAAGTCCAGATGAGGCTTTGTTTAGGGTTCATGTTGGATCTGGGGTTGCGCATGAGGGCGGAGAGTCTCTCAGGCTGTTGGGTTTAGGGTTTAGGGTTTAGGGTTTAGGGCTTAGGGTTTAGGGTTTAGGGTTTAGGGCAGTTTTTACAAAGGTTGACAGGGTTTACCAGAGGATGCAGGGCCCAGCATAGAAGGGATCTGGGGTTCAAGCTCGAGGGTTTCGCGAGGCTTCGGGTTGTTAAGCTCCACTTATGCCTTTCCTTGTTTGAAATTTTGCGGACAGCTGGTTTACTAGATTCTGCCAGGCAATATACAAGCTATTTAAGCGATCAGGGGTTTACGAAGTAGGTCACAAGTAGGAACCACACTTAGCCATGTAGGGTCCCAAAAGTCCACTTAGAACCTGCTTGCGAAGTCGCAGGACGCTTTGAGTAGGAAGCATGGCTCGGTTTTGAAGGGACGGTGGATGAAGTGGTGTTAGTTTGTATCTCTCGCGTAAAACTGTGCCGTGTGGCAATTGAGGGAAAGAAAAGAACATATTCTTCAAGGACTGCAGGGTCTCAAGGGCGGCCATGTTCCAGCTGGTGTACATAGTATTTCCGAGTTCCCTCATTACGAGCAGTTTTTGTTTTTGAGTTTTCAGGAGTTGAAAGGCTGAGGGTGAGGTTTCAATGGGAGAAACCCAGAGCTCCGGACCAACAAGAGTGTTCCCACTAACGGGATTCAGAAAACACTAACCTCATTAGATGAAACACCAAACCAACAAAGTCCAAAAGCCCGAAGATACTAGCAGACCGATACCAAGTGGCTAAGGCGAGAGACCGGGTGTTTTCTATGTTTTTGGCCACAGGGGTTTGGGCCGGTCTGAGTTCAGGAACAAGAGTTCAGTGTTTTGGGATGCCCGATGTGTGGCCGGAAGACAACTTCGTGCTTCGGCGCTTCGAACTTTGGGGACTTTCCCTTCCAGTTGTTTCCAATCTCGGGGTCTATCAAGACTAAGGTGCTCCTTCAAAGTCTTTTGATCAGGGAGCTATTCAGGGCTTATGTTAGCTATTCAGGGTTTATGTTAGGGTCTGCCGCTTTCCGAAAATCCCATATCAACCGACGAAGGGCATGGCTTTTGGACGAAGGTTTTTATTCGGAGATAGTAAAGCCTAGCAGAACCCTGCACAATAGCAATCGGAAGCCGGAGCAATACTCCACAGAACGGCAAACCCGTCGGTCCAATGTGCAGCAATCCCAAACTTCAACAACCCTCAACTCTAAACCCCAACCCCTTTGTAAGCCTAAACCCTGCAACCCTCAATCCACAGGCTTGGGTTGGTGATGCTCTTTCTCCTGCAGCTGACCAGCTTCCTGATCCTGCGCTCTTGTTAAGCAACTGTGTCTAAGGCACCATGACAAGAAAACCGTATATATATATATATATATCTTCATAGTATCCACTCTATACTCCCATTATGGTAGCTTAAACTGAATTCCTTAGCAAGAACCCAGGATCATGCTGCTCTTGCTGGCGGCGGCTGCCTCGGTGGTGGTGAACGTCACCAACGACAGTAAGCGTGAGGAGGTGCGCGGCTCGGGGTTTTGTTGCTCTGGGCTTCGGGTTTGTGGTCCAGGATTTAGAGTTCGGTTGTGGGGCGCCAAACCCATGCCTCAGAAGTCCTTTGTGCAGCTTGAGGGGCACGATGTCGGAGCTTCTGTCTTTGCAAAGATTGCATGCCGCGTGCATACTTCTGACTTGGTACATTTAAATGTATTCAGTATCCTTGTAACCCCGGTATTCACCCCCATTACACATCACTTGCAAAGATGAAAGAGCGTCCACAGACACCCCCGAAAGGGTGTCCGTCTTCAAGGATGTTTCTGCAAGTGCGCAGCACGGAGCTTTTGATATTACCGCTCTAAACCCCAAGCCTGAAGCAAACCCAAAACCCTAAACCTTTTAATCTTTAATCCGAGAACCCTTGTAATACCGTTTATAGTAACCTTAGCCGAACCTTTGTAGTACTCTTTCAGTAGCCTTTGAAGGGTTCTAAACCATCCTAGCAGGCCTTGTCCTACACGACCAGCCTGGCGATTCTGGTCCTCGTCCTTATCAATGCCAGCATCACGTCCTACACCGAGCACCAGGCGGGTGGTTAGGTGTGGTTTGACTGTGTCGTAGGGTTTGGGCTCTAGGGTTTATACTAGCGTTATGGGTTTTGTACTGGGATCTTGAGTTCATATTATGGTATAGGGTTTGTACTAGGGTTTAGGGTTTGCATTCGCGAGTATGTTCGTGTACGACTACCCAAGTGTCAGTCAGAGCCTCCGGGTTTACAGGCCAAGGGTTTCGGAAGCAGAATGCTTAGCAACAAAGCTCCATATTATAAAAGGCTTGTTTGATTTTACAAGGAGCTGTCCCAAAACCGGCTTTTTATGATTTTGGCCTCCGTTTTCGGAATTGCAGATGAGGGATGGGTTTAAGATTCTAGCCTCCCCTCGACCTCCATCCCAGAACATGTCCGAAGCTTCGCCTGAACCTCAACCCTCAATCCTAAATCCCAAGCCCAACATCTTACGATATCTTACGTGTAAGCGCCCTGAAACGTACACCCTCAAACCAGACCCTTGTGATGTAGGAACCTGATGAAGAGACCCTGGGTCCTTATTAGGGTTCCTTATATGAATCCTAATATATTGGGGGTTATAGGGCCAGGGCTTCTTAATCAGGTTCCTACAGTAGGAATTCTTCGAGGAATCCCTCGCTCTACACCACAAAGCCCAAAACTCTCTGGTCCTTAGTAGGTAGTGGGGGAAGGGATCCCTATGATAGTCCCTTAATGGTACCTTGTAGACTCTCTATAACCCATTCCCCCATTCCCTGCTAAGAATCACGCAGAAACACCTCGAAGTCCGATGGCAGGCAGGCAATGCGCTGGATGCCTTGGCGAAGCTCTCGCAAGCCGAGGCATCCGACGCGAAGGGGGGCGGGGCTTTATAGGTCAGGTATATGTATATGTATATATATATATAAATATACAGAGAGAGAGAGAGAGAGAGAGGGAGAGAGAGAGAGAGAGCGGGTTGACGGGTTAAGGGCTTCCAGCGGTGCAAGGTTTCGGGATTGGGTTTAGGCTGCAGGATTGATGGTCTTAGGTTTCGGTACTTTGTAACTATGTTGTTGCTTGCTCCGGGGGGTGCTGGAGGATTGTAGTTGTGGGTGCTATGGCTAATCGCTGGGCTACCATGGGGACGCGTTTTCTGGCAGGTGTGTTGCTTTTGGGTAAGTCGCCCATGAAGGCAAAGCCATCGCGCTTACGGCCGGGCTCCGCGCCGAAGCCATAAACCATGAATCTGCAGCAAACTTTACACACCAAGTTTCAATCCAGGTCTGATGCCGAATCCAAATCCCTTCGAACCTGAGCCTGGCACCCTAAACCTGGTATCTCAAGACCTGTTGATTGAACCCAGAAAGAAATGCACCATGGAAGTCAAGATCGGGTGAAATCCCAAAAGCCTACAAATCCATCCATGCATGTTAAGCCCAACATTCGAATCCTCCCGAAATCAAAACCCTAAACCAAGAAAATACCCCCCCTCCTCCCGGGTCTTTCTGACTAGAAGGTCTCGGTGCTGCGCGACGGCAGACCTGTTCGCCTCCCGACAGTAGAGGCCGAGATTGAAATGTTATTTTTTACTCCTGTTTTTGATGGGTTTCATCAGACTTTAGGATTTCTGGGTCTTCGGGTTTAGTGTCCAAGAGTTTGGTTGAAGGATTCAGGTTTTAGGCCGTTTCAGGGTCCACAGATGTGGCGTGGGATCGAGAGGTGGAGTGAACTTACAGCAAAACAAGCTCTTTGTCGGTAGTCCTTTGCGTTTTCACGCAATAGACAGTCGGAGTGCGACATGCGACATGCTGCAAAACCTTTTTCTGTTGTTTTGGTTGTGCAATCCTTGTATTTTTTGGGCTTTGGGCTGTGTCGTCCTGAAACCACGGCCCTTCAGGGCACATCGAGGCATCCCAGAAACTGCAGCGCTGGGAAACATCGAAGAATCTCAGGCACAACCCTAAATTGCAAGTAAGCCTGCATCCTACACCTACAGCCTAGAGCCCTCCAATTCCCTCGCAGTATCATTCCCACGTCCGCAGCCCTCGATCCTGTTCTTTCCACCCGTCGACTCCACGACAGGTGGTCCGCGGGGACGTCGTCGTTTTGGAGACAGGCAAAGGAATCGTAAAGGTGCATAGCGCCAAGACTTCTGGGATCTTTCTTCTGCCTGCCCCTCCACAATAGAGACCAAAGCCGAAGCCCCGGAAGCGAAACAGAGTTGGCCTACGCTCGAATTGGTCTTAAACCACAAACCCAAAGAAGCACGACACGGAACACCCCAAACCAACCATTTAAACAATAAAATCCTGGTAGGACGGACCCATAACACTCTTCAAAGGGAGCTCTATAAATAGACGAAAGCTCTACAACACCGATGGACTCTAATGTTGGGAAGCTGCTAACCCTAAACCCTAAACCAGGCGACGTGGTTCCGGCGGACTTGAGGCTTCTGTCGACAAGTGACCTGAAAGTCGACGAGAAGGCGGGCTAGTCCCACAGGTACTTTAAGGAGTCTGAAAAACAGGGGTCCTAGGAGGGTTTAGGGTTTAGGGGCAGTATAAGAAGAACTCGAAAGTTTCCTTGGAGTTTATGGTTTCGGGTTCTAGGGGTTGCGATCGTGGGTCCAATAAGGGTCAGTAGAAGGGGTACTATCTAAGGGGGCGGGTAGTACAAGAGGTATTCACATGAGTATTTTGACGACTAAGCGGTACTCTAAGGGAGATTTTGCCCAGTCTGAAAAAGGGTCCTACTCTGCGGGGTAGTATAAGGAGTACTCTAAGGGCTAATTAAAGAGGGGTTCTAGGGTGTGGTAAGGGGAATAAGGGGTGCTCTAGGGAGAATGACAACCTACAAATGGTTTATATAAGGGGTCGTCTGGCAGAAGAGGTACTGCAAGGCCATTCGGCTCCCAACGCGGAGGCTCTTTTGCTCTAAACCCTAAACCCTAAACCCTAAGGAGGACGTAACCGAGCCCTCCAAAACGTTCCCATAAACCCTACACCATGAACCCTCAGCCTTTCAAAAAGGGTTTTGTCTGCGGAGGCTCTTACCGGCGAGCCTGAGGACGTGCCCAAGAACATCAAGCTCCTTGAAAGATTTGCAGTAAAGGACTCCAGTAAGGTTTTTTTGTTTGGGTTTAGTGCTTGCATATTTCGAAAAGGGTTTTACAAGCGGCCATAAAGGTTCTTTGTAAGGTCTGTATAAGGGGTCGGTAAACAAATTATCAGTAGTAGTTCGGGTTCCTTTACAGAAGTTCTTTAAAGGGTTCCTGTAGGGGTTATTTTAGAAAGGGCTCCTATAAGGTTTAGTAGAGGCGGCCTTACTAGCTGGAGTGGGGCCTTGGGGTATGGTCTATGAAATCTATTCGAACTCAGTAGGGGCCGTAAGGTCATTTCACTACTAAAAGTACTAAAACTCTCTACATCGTGTCTTCTCGGGTTTTGGGTTTTAGGGTTGAAGGCTGACGTCACGTCTTTGAACCGCAAGAGTTTGCATGTTTAAGGTTCCGCAACTACGGGTTGTCGGTCCACAACTTTGGCTTCCGTTTCCGGGAGGTGAAGCAATCAAAGGTCTGAAGGATTTGGAGATGAGAAAATCTGACCCCAAGATACAGCATGGTGTTGAGACGTGCTCTTTCGGTACATTCATGAAGACCGTCTCAAGCAGAGGTGCGACCCCGAGCTTCTTGAGCCCTCCACAGCCCAGGATCAAGGAGCAGACGAAGCTGACACCTGAGAACATGGCTTTCTCGGGATGTCCCGTCGCGAGCGGGCGATGCACCGGCGTGGTAGTGGCGACCGGTATGGCCACTCCCACGATTTAGAGCTGGCGAACTTGACGTCTCACACCCAAAGTCCTAAACCTGAAAAGGAGACCAGAAGCCAGAAATTAAGACATAAGCTCTGAAGTGTCCAAGGACACGCGGATCGGCGAAATCGCCCAAATGATGGCGAAGGAGGATGATGAAGCGGGAAGATGCAGCTGTGGCTCAACCAGCAGCAAGACCCCACTCCAGGAGACGTTCTTGCCGCATGTTACACCCTAACAGCTCCCAGCACCGCTCGCTGTCATTGATCCTGGACCTAAAATCCCCACAACCCAAAACCCTGCCCTCGGGCCCTTTCGAAAGGAGAACGTGGAGAGGCTGGGCGCTCGTATTGGCATGGCTGCGACCTTTGTCTGCCTGAGGCTGTTGGAGTTGGCTTCAGGCTTCTGGTGTGCATTCGTCTGGGAGTTTACCAGCAAGCCTCCTGAAAGAACGCTTCTCCAGGATCCTGAAGTATTCGTGCTAGGCATTCGCGAGCATCTTTCCGCATTGGGACGGAAAGGTGGTCCGAAGGAGCCTTGATACCTCGACATATCTCTAAGGGTATGTTCTTGATATGTTCTGAGGCCTTAACTTCCTGTAGCAAACCTTGCCAGTAGAATAGGGTTCCGTTAAAGGGGTCTATAATGGCTACAAGGGATCTATAAGAGTACTATGATATAGGGGCCTTAGTAATTAGAATACGGTCTGGTGCCCATTATACTATAATTGTAATAAGGAGCCCGCAAAATACTATCGGTAATCATCTGCTTGCATGTCTGAGTAGGTCTGCATCGGAGCACAACTTCCATCCACACCGTACTTGCTGTGCTGAAGACCTTCAAGCAAACCTTTGTTGGAATTATCTCCTGCCCGCTCTCTCTTAGTCTTATTCAGCCCCAACCCCGCAACCCAAGACACCCCAGCCACAGCTCCCTAAAGCTCGAAAAAGCCCGAAAGGGCCCTAGACTTGTTTGAGTCGTAGTCCCAGGATCGTCATGGCCTCCGCCGTCTTCATCGCGGGTGTGGGCATCGGTACGAAGGATCCCGAGTTTCCGGACAGCCCGAGCTGGATGCCCGCCTTTCAGTTGCTTGCGTTGGTGGTCCTTTGCTTTTGCCTTCATGGATGTAGGGTTTTGGGGTTGAGGGGTTTGGGGTTTGAGGCTTGAGGGGTTTCGGGTTGAAGGTTTGCGGCTTTAGAGGTTTGGGTTATGGCTGTGGGTTAGTGTTGAGGGTTTGAGGGTCCAGGATTTGGCAGTTGAGGGTTCATGGGCTTGAGGGTTTGAGGATGTAAGAGTGTAAGGTTTCCAGTTGGCTAGTTTTAGAGGTTTACGGGTCAAAGGGTTGAACAGTGCCCACGAGCCTTGCCAGTGTCCTCAGCAGAGCATCTAGCAAGGTTTACGACTCTAAGCCCCAGCCGAAAGCCCCAAGAACATAGATCCGCAACCCTAAGCCCCAAATAAGCACTCTGAGCCCTAACCCTAAAGCCTTCCGCTCCCCGGTCTCCAAAAAAAAGCAGCAGTCCCAGGATGTACATGATCCTGGTGGCGGTGACCTTGGCTGTGGCTGGAATTCCCGAGGGCATTCCGAAGCTTCCATCAATTCGGTGCGGGGTGCGGGTAGAGTCGTGATTCAAAAAGCCTAAACCCTAAACCCTAAAACGTATGGTACTTAGGGGCCTAGACCCAACATCCTCAACCATACAGAACATCAGGGCTCTATATAAGGGTTCCTTTAAGGGATCTATGTAGGGGCCTTCATAATTAGACTAGGGTTCCTTTAAGGCTTCTATAAGGGATCTGGGGTTCGGGGTTTAAGATGCGGGGTCAGGCACTGCGACCCCAAATCGGTTTAGGGTTTAGGGTTTAGGGGTTTAGGGGTTTAGGGTTTAGGGTTTAGGGGTTTAGGGCTTAGGGTTTAGGGTTTAGGGCTTAGGGGGTTTAGGGTTTAGGGCTTCGGGGGTTTAGGGTTTAGGGTTTAGAGCCCTGAAAAGAGCCTAAGCCTCATCCCCATTGTTTCCTTGACACACCTGCAGAACCCTTCTCGGTCTTTCTGATTCGCTCGTAGACAAACCTCGAAACCCTCACAGCACCCTTGCAAACCCTGGAAACCCCTTGCAGAAAACGAAACCCCCAAAACCCTCAGCCCTAAACTCCAAACCTGAACCCTAACCTCTAACCCCCAGCCCTAACCCACCTTCCAGCCGTAGATCGCATGGATCGCCCGGAAGCTAGAGCCCTGCGGGCTTGACCCTGATCTCCGCAACATACGGCTTTTGTGGTTTTTCAGGGTTCAGGGTTTTAGGAGTTTGGGGTTTGGCGTTGGTAGCCCTTTAGACTGGGGGCTGTGATGGCAAAGCTTGCGTTTCTCGGCGTTCAGGGTCTTAAGGCTTAGGGCTCCGGGGTGTGGTGTTTTTGGTCTGCAGCTGTAGGGTTTCAGTACTAAGGGTGCCATCCAAGGCTATGCATGACCATCTCCCTGGCTATCGGCTGCCAAGAAATGGTCAGGAAGAACGTTCAGGTGCTGCAGTACGCTGGAGCTACGAAAGGGTCGTACAGTCTAGGCTCTACCTTAACCCTGAAGAACCTACCTTTTTAAGGACTTATGTAAGGAAATCATAATAAGGAACCCTAAAAAGATAGGTTCTTCAGGGTTAAGGTAAGCTCTATGGCCCTGAAGTTTAAACCCTAAACTGACTGGAGCCTTCAACTCATCCCTAAACCCTAAACCCTAAACCATAAAGCCCTGATTATTAGAATAGGGTTTTGGGCCCAGTATACTATAAATATAATAAGGAACCACCAAAATAGGGTTTTGGGCCCAGTATACTATAAGTATAATAAGGAACCCCCAAAATAGTATATGAAGCCGAGCCTGGAGGTGCGGAAGATCGCGGCCGTGGAGACCCTGGGATCCGCCTCGGTGATCTGCAGCGACACCGGCCTCATCCTGGGATCAGAGGGAACCCTAAACTCCGGGCCCCTTAAAGGAGGGCAAACCCTAAACCCTAAACCCTAAACCCCTAACCCCTAAACCCTAAACCTTTCAGGGACCAACCCACTAAGACCCCTCCAAGGCCCTTCTTGGGGTTGGTCCGATAAAGGGCGCTCTGTTCAGGCCCCTTAAATCAGGGTCCTTAAGGGGCCGCGTTAGGGCTTCCTTTAAGGGGCCGTAGGGTTCGAAGTTAAGGGTGTGGGGTTCAGAGAGTTCCGTGTGGGTTAAGATGGGTTTAGGGTTTAGGGTAGTTATAAGTTTAGGGTTAAAGGCTTACAGGTGCGGGACTTTGGGGCATGAGGAGGGTTTCCATGTTGACACGAAAGCTTGAAAGGAAGAGTGTTGAGGCTTCGATTGCGGGCGTTCCGAACTGGCTTTGACGGATTTCTGGTAGGCTGTGTTCAGGATTTGGTAGTATTGCGTCAAGGGTCCAGGGTTTAAGAGGCCTCGGCTAGATGAGGGTTAAGGATGCCTAAACCCTGAAGCCTCAAACCTTCAGCCCGAATTAAACCCTAGGAAGGGATTCGGTTTCAGTTTTCAGGCTTTTGAGTTGAGGGCTTCGTGTTTTGGGCCGAGGCTTGAAGCCCTTCCTCCCCTCTCCCGGTCCGAGGACAAGACGGGCACCCTCACCGAGGGGAAGATGACCATGACCAACATGTGCCCGGGGGGGACGCAGGGTTCCTGTAAGGGCTAGTAGAAGGGTTACTGTAAGGTTTACAATAAGGGTTAGTAGCTATAGCGGGTAGAAGGGCTGCTACAAAATTTTCTATGAATCAAGGTTACCATGGCGGGTTCGATAAGGGTTTACAGCATTGTGGCTTTGAGTGATGGGCCCCTTCCCCTGTATTCAATAGCAAAAAGAATAGTATTAGACAGTTTCCGAAAGCAGTCGACCCTAATATAGTACCCTAAATAGTAGGATCCCTATTATAAGGACCCCAAAATAAGGTACCCCTAATTTTTCGGAAACTCCCGTATTAAATTTCCGAATGCACCTTTCATGGGTTTGGGCCCTAGGACTTCCTATCCCAGGCCCGGTTGCGTGCCTCGACCTACGCCCATGATCACGAAACTCGAATTGAAGCCTAGTTAAGCTAAACCCTGGGGTTTAGGGTTTGTGCGCTAGAGTCATAGGGTTTAGGTTTAGGGTTTAGGGTTAAGGGTTTGGGGGTTGGGACTTTGATGAGGGTTTGGGCTTGTGATTGAGGCTAAGAAAGTAAACCCTACGCCTCGCCCCCCTCTAAACCTTACACTCTCTTATCAGATGCTGAGAACACTGAAAAGTCATTCCCTGAAGCTGCAGACGACGAAGTATTTTCGAGCTGTGTGAGACGCTCGCAACGACTAGGCGACATGAGGTATGTACAAGCTGTCTTCTGTTCGTCAAGATATCCCGAATCCAGAATCCATTGCAAAGGCTATGGTCGTGTCGAACTATCCAGTTAGACATGATCAGGAGCAGTGCAAGTGTTGCTTAAAATCAAGACCCCTAAACATTAAACCCCCACGCCCACAAACCTAAACCCTAAACCTCCCTCAAACCCTGAAACCTAAACACAGCAGGTGGTCCTGCGGCATGGGCTACAACGTCACCGGCCAGGGTTTCGATCCAACGATTGGTCGCATTGAGAGGGAGGTGCGGCACGGGGATCAGGTTTGGACAGTTTCTTTTTGTCGCGAGGGTGAAGGGTTTCAGGGTTTAGGAATGTTAGGATTCAGGCTTTTCAGGTTTAACGGCTTGATCATGAAGGTTTAGGATTATAGGCTATAGGGGTTAGGTATTTTGGGTCCTAGGACTTGGGGGTTCCTGCAAAGATTAGAGTACTGATGTAGACTTTGGGGTTGTGGTGTTTGGTTGAGTTGTAGGACTAAGGTTTAAACACGTTGTTTTGGGTGTTTTCTTTGACCTGACCGGGATTTATGGCTTCAGTGTGTTTCCTGGAGCTTCGTTGGTTCATAGACGTCAGCGGCAGTTTCGGATCAGAGTTCCGGAGCGATTGACTTGCAACCTGCCCGTCGTCTCCGTCGTCGTAGTGGTAGTACCTGCTAGCAGTAGTAGTAGTAGTAGTAGTAGTAGCAGCAGCAGGAGTAGTAGTAGTAGTAGTAGTAGCAGCAGCAGTAGTAGTAGTAGTAGTCGTCGCAGCAGCAGCGGCGGCGGCAGCAGGAGCAATGACAGTCACAATAGTATAGTAGTAATATCAATAAGAAGAAAACATGCATAAGAATAACGTCGATGGTATAAAGCAGTCTGTGTAGTTGTGGTGCTGGTGGTGGTGGAGGAGTAAGAGTAAGAGCCATAGTCACATTCATACTCAGCAATAGTACAGTAATCGTTTTAGTAATAGTACTAGTACTAGTAATAGTAGTAGTCATAGTAATAGTACTAGTGACAGTAATACGCTACTCATCATGACCAACTGTCGCCAGGGCCATGAGGGCATGGCCTGCCACGCCGACCTCGGGGTGCGTAGTACCCTCCTCGCCGCGGTCCCTGCACCGCCGTTAGGATGCTGCTTTGAGGGGTTTCTGGTTCAGAGATTTGGGTTTAGTGTGCAGGGTTTAGGGTAGGGTTTATGGTTCGGCGTTTAGGGTTGGGCGGTTTGGGTTTGCTGTTTGGGCTTTTTGTTTTTGTGGCCTCAAGATCACAGAGACTGGGGGCGGGCTTGCGCGGTTGCCAAAACGATTCGAAGTTGTTAACGTCCCGACACAGTATTTACCCGAAAATCAGCACCTCAAACCCTAAACCCAAAACCCAACCCTTTTGATGGGAACTCGATTTCTCCTAATTTAAAGGCCCTATTCACCGTAATCTCCTTCGGGTTCAGAAGTAACACGGGCCCAGGTTCTGTGCAGCGACACAGAGCTCTTCCTAGCCACGGATCCCGAGACGGGGGTGCAGGCGACAGGGATGCGGTTTCAGTTCAAGGAGGGTTTTGAAATCGTGGGTTTGGGAGTTTTGGGTGGTTTGGAAAACTTGTGGGGGTTTGGGAGTGGTGGGGTTTCGGCAGAGTTGTCGGGATGGAGAGAGTTGAACAGGGGGAGGGATGCTCAGCAGTGAGTCGGAGGTCCCAAAATCCCGGCGCCCGGCAAGTTTCAACCCCAGACCCCGACCCAAAGCCTAAAGAAGGGTTTAGGGTTCAGGGCTCAGAGTCCTAAACTTGAAATCCTAGACTGCAAAAGCCTCACCCTTGAAGCCTCGTCTCTGAACACCGAACCGTCGAACCTTACTTCGCAGCAGTCTTCCTTTAACCTTCAACCGAGCGCTGCAGGTCCACTCTTAGCCCGCAGAAGTCCTGTAACCCCATTCCAGCAACTTTTGTGAACTGAAATTTTGACTTTGCAAACTGGCTATACCGATGACATGTACTGACCCATACGGAGTTGCAAGAGCTGTTTCAAACAGTCACGAGATCTTAGACCCAAAGCCCTGAACCCTAAACGCTCGGAGCCGGAAGCATCACCAATTGCCAGCATGACTCCTCAGGGCTCCTTCAGATGATGATAACAGCAATGCTATACACCAAAACGCTGCTCTAAGTATGTTGAGGCCCCTCTGCATCAGAGCCAGCCCCTTGTAGAACCCCTTTACAGGAAACCCGACATGACCCGAAAATCTGCATCTTAACGAAAGGCCTGGCAGTACCGCGGCAATTCTTCGGAGGCGCCTTTAGTGGTGGCCGCCCAGAAGGCTCCGCCATTTTAGGGTTCAGGGTTCAGGGTTTAGGGTTTAGGGTTTCGGGTTCAGGGTTACGGGTTGAGGGCTTAGGCATTCGGGCTTAAGGGTTCAGGGTTCGCGGGGTTTGCGGCCGTATTTCATAGCCCAAGGCTCTAAGTGTTCAGGTTTCAGGCATGGGTTTTGGAGGGCCTATTTTTTTGGGTCTTTTTTTTTTTTTTTTTTTTTTTTTTTTTTTTTTTTTTTTTTTTTTTTTTTTTTTT
>BGNK01007396.1:0-11649 GCA_003297005.1 Symbiodinium sp. clade A Y106
CGTCAGGTGGCGAGGAGGAGTGCAGAGAATCTGTGCCGATCTGTGCAGAGCTAGCAGGAGGGCATCATGTGCACAGAAGCTGATGCGACTCTTGGCTGGACGTGTGGCTCAAGGAAAAAAAAAACCAGTGCAGTGTGTCTGCCTTAAATTCGAAAGGAGTAACATGTCAGATACTCCTGGTCTGGAAGGACCGCATAGCAATGATACTTTCAGCGACCTCCCTGCTGGCTACCAGNTGCAGTGTGTCTGCCTTAAATTCGAAAGGAGTAACATGTCAGATACTCCTGGTCTGGAAGGACCGCATAGCAATGATACTTTCAGCGACCTCCCTGCTGGCTACCAGCAGGTTTAGGGTCTTGAGAGGGTTTAGTTTAAGGACGAGGATTTAGGTTTCACAGGCCCTGATTTTTTGTCAGGCATTGTCCCTCAAACCTTCGCCTCAAACCAATCTTCAAAGCTCCAAAATCCCCTGAAAGCAATTTTGGAAAGCCCTTAAACTAAACCCTTGTAGGCCCTAAACCCTAAAGCACAAAACCATGGAAAGCTCAAAGTCAAAACCTTTCGCCGCGAGGATGAGCTCTCGGAGATCCGCGCCGCTGCCAAGGCCTCTTTGTTGGAGGCCGGAAGACGGGCTTTCACTGTGTCGGTTTAGGGTTTAGGGTTTAGGGGTGTGGGTTGGGGGTTAAGGGTTTAAAAGGTTGAGGTTAAGGGGTTTAGGGTCTAGGGGTTTGGGGTTCAAGCAGTGGTTTAGAGTCTAGGGTCTAGGGTGTTTGGGGGTTAGGGCTTTCGGGTTCTTGTTAGCAGTTTAAGAGTGTCAATTTCGGGTGAAGGACGTTGTCTGAGATTTTAGGCCAAGTGTTATATAGGTACTTACGGAACTTTGAATGTACCAAGAAAAGGAATTCACTATACTTGCGATATACCCCAACTGTACTGACTCAAATAATAGCATTAGGATTTAAGAAGTCTGTAATGGTCGTCCAAGCGGTGGCGGCAACAGGCAGAAGGTTACAGGGATTGCAAGCCGTTCTCCGTTCATAAACGTGCCAGGGGTATTGGCCAGAGTTCTGCGGATTGCCGACACGCTGTGCAAGCCCTAAACCCTAAACCCGAAACCCTAAACGCGAAACCCGAAACCCTGAACCCCTGAGTTTCGGTGGGTGTGCCCCTTCTGATGCCATGGGATGCAGGGTCCGAACCTGGGTTCAAATATGGCACCCCGTGAAAATCCTATGAAAACGTGGGAAGCCCAAACAGAGAGGTTTGAAGATTTCGTGGTATATCTCCTAGAATAGTCGAGAGATAGCTACAGGATAGTATACACCAGAAGCTATTCTGATCAGCATGGACCCAGAGGCCTTCTCGGAGCCCAAAACCCTAAACCCTGAACCCCAGGCCCAAACCGGAAACCCTAATCCATGTGCATCCCTAAACCCTAAACCCCTAAACCTTAAACCCTAAACCCTATGAGCGAGTGTGCGTGTCGAAACCCTAACAGAGGCCGCCGAGAATGGCGCCCTGGAGCGCATCGTTTCGGATCTCCAGAGCGAGAAGGCTGGAAAGGACAACAGAGACGTAAACGCTAAACCCTCAACCTGTCAACCCTAAACCGTGGCCGAAAACTAGAAGCTCGGTCAAACAAAAGCTCTAAGCCCCAACCCTACAGCCCATTATTGCGAGAGTGCTTCGGGTTAGGGTTCGAGTTGCCCTTATCCCTAAGCGTTTTTGGGGATATCGGGCCGAGGCTAGGTCTAGAGCTTTAGGCATTCGGTTGGGGATTGAGGGTCTGGGGGTTAGAGTTTTGGAGCGTAAAATTCAAGCCCCCGTCTAAGCACTGAAGATGTCGAGACAAAGCTCAAGATGCTAAGCACTAGACCAGACCCGAGCACTTAAACCGCAAGCGGTCTGCAAGAGCTTGGGGGCTCGCAAGGGGAATTCAGAAGTGCATATCGAGCTTGTTTGACTTAGGGTTTTCTGGCGGGCACTTGATTCGATAGTTGCAGCCGGGGTATCACAGGGTCTACGTAAGCCTGCCCAGGGCTTCAAGGTGTCTGCATGCGATGGTAGCATGGCTCTCAATCAGCTGCAAAGGATCCTTTCACGCTCTCAGGGGATCTTCCGGCCTTATTCAAGGATACCTATCGGAAGTGCAATATAGAGGTCTGCAGTAGTCAGCAGTAGCATCCCCTTTGCGTCCTTGTATGCATACACCAATTGTATGTTTGTGACACATGAAGCTGCCATCAGCACGGAACTTCCGACCCGGGCGCCAGAGAGACCGGCGCTGTTCACCAAACAGGTCGTCTTGGACCCACGCAGAATCTGTTTGCGATCGCGCACCCTTCGGCGACCGTCGCGGGTAGCCAGAATCACAAGAACTGGGCAAGACCACGTGAAGCCCTAAGCATTGAGATCAATGAAAGTATAAATACAAGCACTATGCCCACAACCAAGCAGAAGCCGCATACCCAAAAAAGCCGAGAAACTTAAAGCCTCAACGCGAGACACCCCAAAGCCCCAAACCCCATCCCTGAGCCCCAAGGCCAACGCCCTAAGACCTAAACCCGGAGCCCTTGAGCCCTAGACCCAACCCCAAACCAAAGCCATAAGCCCTACGCCCCAAACAGGCGGGCCATCTTTCGAACGTTCGGACTGCGGCTGCCGAGCTCCTGGCCGAGGTTTGGTCGTTTTGGTTGACTAGGTGGCAATTTGGGAAACTTTTTGATTTCCCTTTATGGTTCCTATAGAGGTACCTATTCATAATTCATACATACTTTTCATTGCCCCAAAACTACAACCCAGTTGATTACTTGATGATAGAAAACCCTTCTTTGTGGGAGCCCGAATACCGGATAAAGATCAGGGATTTCCTGATGCATACTCTAAGGGCCTCTTATTAGAATTGTAGTACTTCAGGCCCCTATAATACATTATTGCGATGTCTGGAGTTTGACGCTGAACTTCTGAATGGCTTCTCTCTTTGTCTGTGTTTGCGGTATCGTGTTGTTAGGGGTTTGGTTGGTTCACGCATCTCCCATTGCTTCGGTTTGACGGCTTCCGAGAGGTCCGGAGGCTTGCGTGAGTTTCAAAGGTTCTTCTGGGGATTTTGCAGGTTCTGAGAGCTCTTCCTTAGGTATTTCCACTTTGTGACAGCGTTTGCCACGAAAACGTATGTATGTTGGGGGCTAGCAGTTCACTACAAAGGTGATGGATTGGCCCAACGAGTTGAACAAAGAAGCCCTTAGCCTGAACCCTAAACCCCAGCAGGCCCTAAACCCTGCAATGCGGGCTCGTCCGAGCTAGGTGGGAGGCAAAAACACGCTAACAGGCCATTCCGACACATGAAGATACTTCCCCTTGGACGCAGAGCTCTGCTTGTAAGCTTGTAGTAGACGTGGCCAAGGGTCTAGGGTTAATAAAGTTAGCATAGACCATTTCCATTTTCAACCATGGCACCCCCCCTAGCACCCAAACCATAACAACCTATACCTCAACCTTCAACTCACCCAAGACCCATAGGTAGAACCCTAGGAAAGACCCACCCGAAGACCCAAAACCATAACAACCTATACCTCAACTACCAAAAAGACCTATATGATGGAACCATTAGAAGAACCACATAGAAAAACCCCAACCTCAAACCCATACACCAATACCCCCATAGAAAACCCGATAGTATCAACCCGAAATCCCTAACCTTAGAAAATGGAAATGGTCATCATAAATAATTTTACAATAATAGGAATAAGGCCGGCACCCTAAACCAGGGAGATCCTTGTCAAGAGCCCCCGAAACCCGTTTCCAAAATGGCTATGGCTCAAAGCTCAAGTAAAGTCTGCCTGTCGTTTGCCGAGACCTTGTGTTTCCACAGTTCCAGAGCCATGCTGTTCCGCTTTCTCTTGGTGCTCATGGGCCTTTGTTCTGCTCTGCGTCAGGTCCAGGTGACCAACGATGCAGGGGCGGCGAATGAGTCGCAGAAGTGGGGGTGGCTTCAAGAGCAGTTCCACCCGCACGCTGGGCTCGGGTTCGCCAGATGCTTCTGTCAGAATCAGGATGGCAGCTGGGTGCAACGAGAATTCTTCGGTGGCTACAACCGCATGGAGCAATGCCGCAATGCATGCGTGTATCCTTGCTACTGCAAGAAGGACGGTCCCAGTTTCTGGTCAAAAGGCTACTATGGTTACGGCCAGGACTACTAGTTGGCGATTGGATCTGCTAGGACCATGGCTTCCAGCACTTGACTTTCGCTTTGCCCTCCGCAAAGATGTGTGGAAAAGCGCCGCATTCTCTGCCCACAGCCTAGACATGGACTGCACGTAATATAGGGAGGCCTATACAATGACCAGTACTATTTTGGGGGTTCCGTAATTATAAGCATAGTCTCATGGGCCCCAAAACCCTACTCGAAGAATTAAGGCCCCTAATATAGAACCCGATTATAGATCCCTTATAGAACCCTGTAAGGATCCATTCCCTAAGTTAGAGGTTTCAGAGCGAACTTAGTACTGTAAGTAAGGCTAGAGATACCTCACTTGCGGTTTCACTTTGTATATTTAGCCATAAGGTTTAGGGATAAGGTAGGAAACAAGCATCCCCTTGTCCTGCCAATACCGGTGGACTACCACAACAACCACGACTACGACGACTACCGCTTCATCGCGAGGGCAGACTGCTTTGCTTTACGGTTGCATCCAGACAAGTGAAGCAGAGTGGCATGCTCATAAGTTCTGATTGCATTGATTGAACAAAGCATCCAGCATTCGGGCGCTCCCAGTCGCCATTTTGGTTGACCCACGAGGTGTTCAGTCTTAGTCTTTCTACATCCGTTGACCCCTAGAGCAATGGTAAACTCATTCCAGAGTGTGGTGAGCGATTGGGTCGCCACAATGAACCATCTCTATTGTTGCCATCGTCCCTCCAACGAACAGGCTCTTTCGGAGGCAAAGGCGAGAGGCATCATTGGTGGGCCGACCTTCAAGGATGTAGCAAAGATTGCGATGAATCCCTTCAGTGCATATCGGCAAATCGAAGAGCTTCAGAACACCACGCGTGCTTTGAAACTTGAACAGCAAGCGCTCGACATTGTCATTCAAAATGGCTTGCCGAACACCGTCCGCATTCAGCAAGATTTCAGCAAAGCATATGTGCAACGCCTTTTCAATGAGCATTACAACAGCAAACTTTTCCCTCCACGTGTTTTCACTTGGGACGAGTTTGCGGCAATCTTCGCATGGTGGGGCATCAACAAGCACAGATGCAAAGACAACCCTCATCAAGTTCAGCCTTTGCTTCTTCGAATGTTCCGCGAAGTGTTCCCAGCAGATTGTTACAAGTATGGGGGCATCCGACCTATACTTGAAGGCAACCTCCCACGTCTTCCAAAAATCACCAAGAACACGATGTATGCCATGTTGAACTACGTGGACGAAGCAGTTGCTGAATTACGAAAGTTTGCAGGCTTCAGGGATTTGGAAGGGCTCGTGGAACGCGCCATGCATGACTACATGAACGAGGTTGTTGCCTTTGTGGTTCGGTATGAAGCCGAAAATTTCGAAGTTAAAGTGAACTTGTATGACGCGCTGTTCACTGGTCTTTGGGATACAGTTGATGATGTCATCGACTCGGTCGTCCCTCGTGGTTCCGAGTATTACGTGTTGTTTCATGACGGTGAGGAACTGGACCGTGAAGACAGACTTGTAGACATCAGTTCGTTGACATGGGACTGTGACGAATTGATGCTTAACTTCATGTCTGCACCAAAACCATGCATCGTGCGGTTTGTTGGTGCGAACCTGGCGTTGTCCTACTACATCGAGGACATTGCGCGGGATTGGTCCGTTTTCGACTTGAAAGAAGAAGCTTTCTTTCGCCACCGCAGGAACTACTTTCCTGCGTGGCTGACCCGTATAGATGAATATCGCATCAACTTACCTAACGGAGCCCATGCCGATGAAAATGCCCTGCTTACTTCAGTGGACTATGTTGATGATGTCTTGGGGATGGGGTGCTATTAGCCGTCACAATAGAGTAGTGAGTAGGTGCAGGACTACCAGGAGTTCTAACATGAAACTGCGAAGGTAAATCATCTAGAGGATTGNGATGATGTCTTGGGGATGGGGTGCTATTAGCCGTCACAATAGAGTAGTGAGTAGGTGCAGGACTACCAGGAGTTCTAACATGAAACTGCGAAGGTAAATCATCTAGAGGATTGTACATAACGTCGCAAAGAATGCATAGGATAGCACTGCACTACCACGGTCAAGCAAACCAACCCTGAAATCTGAGGCCACGCACCGTTTTGTGCGTGTCATCCTTGCTTGATCTTGAGCCATGCATTNACCCTGAAATCTGAGGCCACGCACCGTTTTGTGCGTGTCATCCTTGCTTGATCTTGAGCCATGCATTCGATGGCCAACTTCTCGATTTGTGCGTGTCAGCACCTGCGCTTAAGCGACCTCGGTACACTTCTCGATTTGTGCCTGTCAGCACACATGCACAAGCAACTTGGTACACTTCTCGGATTTGTGCACCTGGGACGAACAGACTACACCGAGATCTCCACCTTCGATGTTCTTCTCTGTGGACCAGGAGGAGCGAAGCGCAAGCGTGAAGACATCGACCAGTCCATCAACGAGGCAAGGAACAACATCACTAACGACAACCCCTTCCTCGGTGTTTTGCAGGCGCTCGACCAAGCAGTGACCGCCGACAACAACCTCATGCAGACCCTCATCGGCCAGATGAACTTTTCGCAGGTAGAAGCTCTTCGAAACACGTGGTATAACTCCAGTCAGAACGACCCCGCGAAGATTGTGAAGGAGATTTGGCACCTTCTCGACCCAGAGTTTGAGCAAATCCACGACGCCGAGAAAGCAGTCGCCACAAGCAAGGCGTTGATTTTGCCATTGCTAGAGAAGGTGTATATCAGGGAGTTCACAGCAACGGGGAACAATCACATCTCGCACCAGCGCATGACCGACCTCATTGAAAATCGGTATGGTGAGTTTGCCGAGCAAATTCGACAACGTTCAATTCGTGAAGAGGCTTTGCGCATAGTTGCTGAGCAACAGCAAGCGCAGGCTGTAAATACTGTGGCTTCATCGTCTCAGATGGATGTGCTGGATAATGATCCAGACTTGTAAGGCGGGTTCCTCGTAGAATATTCCACCTAGAATATTCCCCATAGAATATTCCACTTAGAATGTGTTTTCCCAATAGAGCCCGCTGTTATGTATAGGCATCCGTTAGAGGTGAGTTTTGGAACCGTTTCATCTAAATTGAAACCACTTGCTGTCATGACCTCGTCATGGAAGTAGCACAGAATTGACTTTAAGGATGTTGCAGACGCAATCTCCCTCGTGTATATACGGAACTACTGACACGAAAGATTATACAGCACAAGGTGCAAAAAAAATTCCGCGTGCCGTGCCGAGCAAAGTCCAATGTCCCGTGTTGCTGTTTACAGTATCTCCACTTTCTCCCTTCGAAGGACACCGAAAAACTACTCGCATCCTCGTGCTCTACAACACCATTGCTGACACGGTGACCGACCTCTACGACTGCCAGTGCCTTGGTTAAAAATGCATATATTTTACGAATAAAAAATCAAAAAAAGCATAAAACCATGAAAAACAGAAATACACCAAAAAATAAACCTCAATTTTTTAACTCAAACGGTTTTAATATGACCAAAAAACGAAAACACCTTCAAAAACATAGGCAAATGCCATACAAAAACAAACGAAAATAACAAAACAAATAAAAACGGGCATAAAAAAAGTAAGTAACTAAATTTTGGGGTTTAGGATGGCTACAAACATAACATTATATCATTAGACTTTTAACAGCTCAAAACGCAAATACTGTCTATCATTGCCCTCAACTCTGTAATAATTTTGACCTAACTTATTTTCAATATTTTCTATGGTATAAATATTCTGTGACCAGTTACTCACTCTTTCTTTTTCATTTGGTTTTCGCTTCCTAAATANTTCATCTCCTACATCTAAATCGGGATATACGCGGTTCTTCTTGCCCTTCATCGTTAAATTTAATTTCACTTTGAATTGATTACTGGGTTTTCGGGCTTCTTTTGGCGTAAATCCCGTGGATGAGTGCTTCATTTGATTGTTATAGGTTAATAATAATTCTAATATGTAGTCTGGCCATTGGATGTTTTGTTTTCCCTTTTTCTCATCTGCTTCAACTCTCCTATACAACATATCTTTAAAAGTGCGGATGGCTCTTTCACTAAAATTTGGGTGCGCCCTNTTGCCCTCAACTCTGTAATAATTTTGACCTAACTTATTTTCAATATTTTCTATGGTATAAATATTCTGTGACCAGTTACTCACTCTTTCTTTTTCATTTGGTTTTCGCTTCCTAAATATCTTAACTTCATCTCCTACATCTAAATCGGGATATACGCGGTTCTTCTTGCCCTTCATCGTTAAATTTAATTTCACTTTGAATTGATTACTGGGTTTTCGGGCTTCTTTTGGCGTAAATCCCGTGGNTTCAAATACTTTTGTATTGCTTCCTTGTTCATTGCTCCCTCGTCGTCTGTATAAATTATCTCGGGTTTCTTTCCCATCTTATTTAAACACTCAATCATCCCACTCGCTAAATCCTCTTCTTTTTTTCCTTTTATCGGCACTACGTGCATAAACTTATCAAATACATCAATCATTAGCATACCTACCCTAAACTTTTGTTCATCCAAATCGTTTATAAAAAACAAATCCATCTGATACTCGTAGGCGGAATGAGGGGCGATAAAACNATACATCAATCATTAGCATACCTACCCTAAACTTTTGTTCATCCAAATCGTTTATAAAAAACAAATCCATCTGATACTCGTAGGCGGAATGAGGGGCGATAAAACTGTTTTGACCTACCGGTCTTCTTTTTTGCTCAACATTCTTTCTAAAAAACTCGTTAATATCGCCCATTGTTATGGTTTTGTCCTTCTCCCGTGCTTCCGCTAGTGTTCTGGATTTACTACCAAACCCCGCTCTATCAAAATATACATCATTAATAATTTTCTGTTTCTCGCTCATATAAATAAGTAACAAAAAATTATGATTTAATATAATTAATTAAATCATCATTTAGGATTGTCATCAGTCATAGGCATAACGATTTTACAATTCACCATATCATATTTGATTGTTCCACCGCGTTTTCTGCCTGATGGTTCTTTATCGTTCATAATTTCAGTAATTTGTTTCTCTGTTAAATCTTCTTGGTTAATACTATGTGTTTGAACATATTCCTTAATTCGCTTCTTCTGCGCGGTTCTCAATCCAGCATCGCGCTTTTTTTGCATGTATGCTTCGTCGTCCTTCCGTAAATTATAATACAAACGGTTGTATATCGCCAATTGTTCCCTTATCTCATCCAAAGTCATATCTTCGGNGCGCTTTTTTTGCATGTATGCTTCGTCGTCCTTCCGTAAATTATAATACAAACGGTTGTATATCGCCAATTGTTCCCTTATCTCATCCAAAGTCATATCTTCGGGGTTTTTATAGGACAACTCGCGTTCGCTCGATAAACTTTGTGCCATAATATTACTATACTAGATATTATTTTCAAATCTTTAAATACTATTTCTTCAAAAAAATATTGTTTAAAAATATTAAAAATGTTTAAAAAAATCTTAAGAAAAAATCATTTAAAAACAAAAATATTTTGTATAGTAATTATATAGTTATATGACCAAGAACATCAAGCGCAACACCCGAGCATTACAAGCAACCTACGACAATTACAAAAATCGCCTCACACAAGGCACCAGAGAAAAAATACAAAATCTAATCAATTTTTATGAAGACCGTAAAATAGCGCAATTCACCACCGCAGATAATTTAATCCGACAGTTTATANATTACAAAAATCGCCTCACACAAGGCACCAGAGAAAAAATACAAAATCTAATCAATTTTTATGAAGACCGTAAAATAGCGCAATTCACCACCGCAGATAATTTAATCCGACAGTTTATAACCGCAAAAACGGACAAACAAAAAGCGAAAGCAAACACAGCATACGACAAAATCCACGACAAACACCACGACAAAGAACCACTTGGGCAACGAATGCGGGAAGCAAAGAAGGAAAACAAAAAACGAAATACTTCTAACACCTACTCGGTAGATGCGTTGTTTTACAGACTGAAGGACGAAAAAAGGGAAAAGGAGCTCAAGACAGCATTTAAAGACAGCAAAGGCAGACCTTACGTTATTTTATGGAAAGACCCGAAAACATTGAATGTAAAATCTACTAATTACATAGAGGACATAGTTAGAAAAAGGATATTTCGCACCGAAAAGGATACTGTAAAACTGTTTTTTAAGTTGTATAATACTTTACAAACCGACCGAGAAGCATATGACGAGTTAGAATTTCATAAGGACTACATTGATTGTATTAAATTACTCAGTGTAGAACGTGTTGATGACGATGTCAATTATGACCCTAAAAATGAAAAGCTAACAAATACCGCTAATTTAAGTATGTATAACATCTACATTCAAACACCTTTAGACCCCGTGTTTGAAACCTTTACGGAAGCAATAAATGTAAAGCATTACAAAGAAAACGAGTGCTGGTTTAACACCATAACCGATTGGTATAAGGATACGCTAATGGGCGAGAAGCGAAGGGAGAAGAACAGATTAACAAAAGACAGTATGTTAAAACTGATGAATAAAACCGAAGATGAGTTTAAAACGAATGGGGCATCAATACAGGATATGGTGCCGGTGTTTGAACACTACGGCATTCAAGTAAGGATATTCAACTCGTTCATAAAACCGATTTTCAAATACTCGCCGACCAAATACAACCACCATATACCAACATTATACGCCCTAGTTAAAAATAATCATATCTACACAGCAAACGACAACCTACAGATGTTACGGCAGATGGTGGCCGTCCGTGAGAATCAAGATGTATCTGNATATACCAACATTATACGCCCTAGTTAAAAATAATCATATCTACACAGCAAACGACAACCTACAGATGTTACGGCAGATGGTGGCCGTCCGTGAGAATCAAGATGTATCTGTTAAGGCACCCCCCGATTATCATATCAACGAGAAAGACGAACCCACTGAATGTAAAATGATACAGTCCTTAAACGACCTTAAGAAATTCAGAGAGAAAGACGAATATACCTTAATTTATGATGGTAATGATTTAACACAGTTGTTTTACGAAAGCAAGATGGCAGGATACGAGCCACAAGTGAGATTTACCGGTTGTATCGTATCCGATTTGTATTTCAAATTTTACATAAAGAAGAAGAGCACAAGATACAGGATTAAAACCCAAAATTTAGTGACGAGTTCAGTGGATGGAACTATAACAGTAAGAACGGAACAGATTTATTACAAAATGTCTAAAGCTATGTATGAATTCAACAAGGCATTATTTAATCCCTTACATAAATCCTATTACAACGAAACCCACATACAAATTCTTAAGGAGTGCCGAACAATACCGCCGGTGGGAGAAATAAATAAATTCTACAAGGTGTTTAACCAAAGAACCGAGAAATATGAAAAATACGGATTTATGTCCGAAACAACAACCGAAATAGATGTAAGAAAAGCTTACACCCACGCCTTCAACCAA
>BGNK01007397.1:5293-16761 GCA_003297005.1 Symbiodinium sp. clade A Y106
AGCCGGCCAAGGAGCCATGGAGAAGCAAGGGCAGCCGGAGCTGCCAGTGCCGAGGGTCGCTGTCACCTTGTATAACAGCAATCATGATGTTGTTCAGTTCAGTTGCTCGCTTTCTTCTCCAACTTTTATTATCTCTATTGAACTCTGTAGAGATCCCACGTCGTGTTTGCCGGTGGTTGATTTCCACTTTTCATTGAAGCATGCGTTAATGATCCAGACCTGAAGCCGTACCGGCTGTCGGGATGGGCCTGAGGCCCTTTGAGACAGACATGTCATGCTGACACTTTAGCCTGTAGGCTGAGATCAGCAAACAATCCTGAGCGCTACATGTAGCACGGAGTGCANCCGTACCGGCTGTCGGGATGGGCCTGAGGCCCTTTGAGACAGACATGTCATGCTGACACTTTAGCCTGTAGGCTGAGATCAGCAAACAATCCTGAGCGCTACATGTAGCACGGAGTGCACATGTATCACAGCACCTTGAAGGCTTGTCCGTGAAAAGTCTGCAAGCAGTAGTAAGCCCATGGAGAGCGCACCGTTCCCTTGACCTGGAACGATACATTGAAGATTAAACATGGCCTCTGCACAGGATGNAGCACCTTGAAGGCTTGTCCGTGAAAAGTCTGCAAGCAGTAGTAAGCCCATGGAGAGCGCACCGTTCCCTTGACCTGGAACGATACATTGAAGATTAAACATGGCCTCTGCACAGGATGACACAGCATCGGCAGACAACCCAAATTCGCAAGACCTCCCTGAGGGGGTTCAACAGGTTATGAGTAGCCCAAACGCTACAGCCGCTAACTCTGCAAAGGCGACATCTTCTGAGTCCCTGATGAGTGGGACCCGAGGTAGACCTTTGAGAGGTGAGCTGGATATCGATGATGAGGTGACTGCTGGCCGAGAGGGAGCGAGGGCTGGACGTGCTGCCATGAATGGTAGAGAAGCCTCGACTAACCCGGTGGCGCAGACAGCAGCCGCCCCGATTCCATCGGATCATTTTTTGGCGACTGGAACCAAGGCTGTAACCTCGGAGCGAGCCCAGCCCTTGCGTCCGGCAGAGTCTATTCGAGCCACCCCAGCGGTGGATGCGTGGACTGCTGAGAACCAGGGTTCGTCAAGTTCTCATGGTAACTTCTTTACTGGAGTTGCTAGAGCGGTTTCAGCTCTACCCTCTGCGGTTGAGGGGATGGTTACAAGGACGCAGGTTGGAGCTTCAAGATCAGCGACTGTGGCTTCTACCCAGGATGTTGATGGATATACTACGGCTCAGTCTGGGAGCCCTGGAGATCTCCGGAGACCACTCTCACAGAGGAATGTTCCACAGACACCGTTGTTTGATCAGAGGACCCTGGATAGGCTGACTGATCTGCATCAGCAAGCACCTCATCTATATCAAGGTGAGGGGTTGCAGAGGCGACCGGAAGGAATCCCTCACTCTGCTGAGCGTGCGTCTTCAACGCATTCCAGTGATATTCAGGCGGAAGTGAAACGGCAGTTAGCTGAATTCATGGCCTTGCATGAAGATGAGAATGTGAGACTGCAGCGCCAAGTAGAGATTTTGATGCATGAGAATAGGGAACTAAGAAGTAGATCTGAAAGGGAAAGATCCGTTCAGAGACCTGTAGGAACTGGGTTGGAGGCCTCAGGGTTGCCTGGACTTGGCTGGTTTGGTAGAGGTATTGGGTCCATCCTAGGTGCTATTCCTAAGGCGGGCTCACCCTATCAGGCTATGGATTTACAGCCTCAGAAGTCACCGGCGCCTCCTCCTGCACCACCCTCCGAGGACCCTCGAACAGACCCTCACAGTACCCGACTGTCAGGTGTTGATCCGGTCTATATGGCGGCACAGTCTAACTTTGCCTCCCCTCCTGTCCGATCTGAAAGGACTGAGTGTGACCAGGATGGTCTTCGAGTTCCGAGGGCTTTGAGCTTTGGGACAGCAGCACCTGCTCCGTGTGCATCAGCCCAGCCTCCGCCTGCCGTGAATGACTCTGGACAAGGAAGTTCAGGGTCGACGTTAGATCCACTGTCAGTGGTGTTGACAGGGATGGCTCAGCTGCAGGGTGTAACCTCAGAGCTTGCCGCGTCGCCTAAGGCAGGTTCCAAGGGTGAAACGATAAAGCCAGGAATGGCGACCTTGCCGGACTTACCCACAGCAGGACCGGAAGCATGCTTGGAGTTTGCAGACTGGTTGCATAACAGTAGGCCGGCACTTGCGGATGTTAGTGATTCCTCAGAAGAACTTTGGGAGAACATTGTTAACGGGTACTCGGACTATCTTAGGAAACCTCCCCTCGAGCGACTGAGCATGAAGCCTACTCCTTCTTCAACTATCCTTCAGCCTAAATGGACTCGTGTTTCCAGGCGCATAGAAGGCATGCTGATTGCAGCGGCCCCACCTCAGGTTAAGGAGGAGTTGAGTGCTGCTCGGGTTTCAGGTGTATTGCCGGTCTTGTGCAGACTGTTCATCATTTATGCCCCAGGTGGTTTGAGTGAACGAGAAATTGGACTCAAGCAGATAATCGAGCCAGGTGTTGCGAATAATCCAAAGGAGGCAGTACTCCTGCTGAGAAAGTGGCAGCGGTGGTGCTCTAGGGTTAAGGAGTTAGGTGGTACGCTACCGGACTCGGCACTGCGTGTGAAGGCTCTAGAAAGGATTGTCAAGAGTCCTTTGGCTTCTTACCCCGATATCAGTTTCAGAGTAAACCTCACAAGGGCTGCCCTGCAAATTGACTCAACCCCTGATGATGGCAAGGTGGAACAGTTGCATGCACAGCTGTTGAGTGAGCTTGAACTCGTCACTCACAGGTCCTCTAAGGATGGAGATAAGACAAGGGACGGGGGCCAAGGGGTTCCTAAGATACGGGGTGTGGAACAGCAAGATGGACCTGCCCCTCCGCCGAAGCCTCCGAAGACTTCTCCTATCCCTAAGACCTACCCTAAGAGCACTGGCAACCGAGGAACTGGTGGCAATGATGCCGAGGGTTCTGCAAAGCCTATGTGTTCGTTTTATCATGGACCCAACGGATGCAAGAAGGGTAATGATTGCACTTTCCAGCATGACTGGTCCTCGTTCACCGCAACCGAGAAAGGACTTCGCTGTAAGGTTTGTGGTGCAAAGGGGCATCGTTCAGCAGAATGCCGCGCTGGTGCAAAGGTTGAGGAAAAGGCTAAGCCGAAGTTTCAGGTTCGCTCCCCAAGCACTAAGGGTACGCCTGAGGTACCTCAGCCTCCACCTCCGCCTAATCGGGATGCCATGCTGAAGTCAATGCTGGCTGATGCTGCGTCGATGTTGCACCAAACTATCCCTGTAGCCACCACTGAAGTGCCCACATCCGAGAGGAGCCCAGCGAGTCATGCTGCGCCTACAACCTCAGGCGCAGGTACAGGAGCGACTCCCCAGGCTCAGTCTGTGACCCCAGGTACGCCCGTGACGATTGAAACGCTGACTGCACAACTGGAAAGCCTGAGGTCGATGGCCAGAGGTTTTGAGGCTAAGGCTTGCAGGGTCGATGAGGTTATAGCAGCAGAACGGGAGATGAATCGGGTTTTACTCGATAGTGGGGCAACACGCCCTGTAATTCCATATAAAGAGGGGTTATCAGGTCTCGAGAAAGTTTCTGTTACGTTGGCTGGTGATGGAAAGCAACAGTGGATGCGTACCCGAGGTGGGACTCTTGTTGTTCCTCCAGCACATGACGGCAGCCAGGACTCATCTCCCCCACAGACGATAATACCTCTTGGAGCTCTGGTTGAAACGTTGGGATGCTCTGTGACATGGAGTAAGAAGCAGGGTTTGAAGGTAAAGCATCCTCGGCTTGGAACCTTGAAAACTGGAGTTGGGAAGAATACATGCCCTTACGTTCAGGAGAGGCAAGCTTTGGAGCTGATTCAGGAATTAGAGATGAAAAGACTTCGGGACTTTGAGGCTAAGGTTCAGGAGCTGGAATGTGAGCTTGAAGGGCTTGCCGCACCTCCTGACCCTACCAATCTTGTTCGTAGATTGATCTCTACTGGAAGTAGAGCTGATGCGCTTCGCGCAGTGTTGTCTCAACCGTACCTGCACCCACTTCCTGAAGTGGTGAGGGTTCGCTTGGCTGAAGATGTGCCCTCTTTAGATGACGATGGGGCTAGAAGAGTTCTTAAGCGGTTACCACTACCCAGGGCAACTCGGCGGGTGCTCTTTGGTTCCAAGCGATGGGTCGTGCATCTTTGTTCAGGCAAGGTTTCCCAGAATGATATGATTAAGTGGTGGTGTCATGAGCATAATTGCGAGATCCTCCATCTTGACATCTTGAACAAAGGGGGTAGAGGATGGGACTTGACCGATCCGGACGGTCCCTGGTCTGTGCTCCTGTGGGCAGCAGCAGCAGGTCGCATCAAGGCAATATTTTCCTCTGCACCCTCAAGGTCTTGGGGTGTGGGATCATCAAGCACTAATCATGATCCGCAGCGGACCCGTGATGATCCTTGGTGTTCGCAGAGTACTTATGAGCGTGCGGTTCGGGAGAACCTACTTTTGGTCCAGGACATGTTCCTGTGGACAGTTGCCTCCGTAGCTCAGGGCCGAGGCATTCCTTTCTTGAAGGAGTTTCCGGATGTGTCGTGGGGTCAAGGCTATAATCAGGCAAGTTTCTGGGGCACCACTGTGTGGACTGAGTTTATGCAGTGGTCTGGGGTTAAACAGCGCTTCATTGAAACTGGGAACTTCCTTGAGCGAATTCCACTACATCTATGCGTTGGAACTAACATCGAAATGCCAGATGCAGTCCTTCCAATAGGTACTGTCCATCTAGACCCTGATAGGCACTGGACCTCCAAGTTTAGGCTTCAGATTATTCATGGCTTGGAAGGGAGGCTTCCTCCTCCTGACTTGGAGGAACTGGACAGGTGTATATCTAACGGTTTACGTGGTTCAGGTTTTTTTGATAGTGTGAGTTGCAAGCCTTCTGATCCAGCAAACTCAGGGAGTTCAAGTAGCCAACGTTGCATCAACCCGGAAGATCCTGATGATCCTGAGGAGCAATTGATTAGGATGTTCGAAGATGATAGTGACCTCTCCTCGTCTGAGGAGGAGCCAGATGAGGATGCCTATGTAGTTTGTGCGGCCCAGAATGCTACTGACAAGAGACGCCAGAAAGAACTTGATGCCTGGCGGTTACATCTTGAGAACGGACATGTACCGTTCAGAAGGGACTGTCAGCATTGCATCCTTGGGTCGGCCATCAACATGCAGCATAGGAGGGTAAAGGACCCTACGTCCTATACCTTGAGTGTGGATCTGTTCGGCCCCTTACAACTGCACGAACGAGGAAGGGATGAGGAGTCAGTATCCGGAAATCCTCACATAAAGTATGGTTTGGTGGGTGCGTTTCGGGTGCCAAAGAGCGCAGTGGTGTCTGGTCAGGGCACTAATGGAACCAGTGGTCCGAGGACTCAGGAGGATGATGATCATCTTTCTGATTATGAACCATCTGAGCCAGAGGAGGGAACTCCACCCTCAATGCCTGTGCATGATACGCTGGGAGAGGTGTCTCCGGATCTATTTGCAGAGCTGTTTGGAGATCTTGATCCTGTGACAGCCGAGACTCCGCCCGTTGCAATGCAGGTGCTGGACCAGCAGGCTAAGGCACTTGACTTGAAGCTTCCCTGGGAAGATGAGATCCTTCCAGATGATGATAATGTGCTGAAGGAGTATGTAGATGAACTTAAGGTTCCGGTTGAGCAGGTTGTGCTTCGTTTTGTTATAGGCTTGAAGTCTAAATCCGGGACTGACGTAACAGCTGGTGTGCAGCGACTAATCCTTCACATAAATCGTGATTTTCCCGTGAGAGTTCTTCATTGTGACCCTGGCACTGAGTTCACATCCGACAGGTTACGCGTTTGGCTTACGGACCAAGGCGTGCGTATGCAGAACACGTTGCCCACGGGTAAGAAAAGCAACGGTCTTGTGGAGCGAACTGTTGGGATACTTAAGTCTCAAGCGAGGACTCACCTCAGTTCTGCCGGCTTGCCAGCCTCCTACTGGCCACTTGCCATGCGGTATGCCTGTGAGACCCATAATAGGAAGGTTTCTGGCAAGGCCCTTCTTCCTTTCTTTGGTCAGCAGGTTCTCCACAAGATTAAGCGACCCAATGGATCCTTAAACGAGTTGATGAATAAATGGGTAATGGCCAAATATATGGCACCGCACTTGACAATTCCAGAGGGACATGTACTAGTGAATGATGAAGGGAATTTAGTGGCATCAAAGGGCTTTAAGACAGGAGCTGTGGATCCAGGCGCATTGCCAGATCTTGATATTCCCCTGCTTGTTGAGCAAGACGGTGGTTCTGTTGATCAACTTGATGAGCAACTGATGTTGTACCCCCCTTGCCTCCACCTGCAGGGGCTCCTGAGAGTGCTCCTCCGAGGAGGAGGATCTCTGGAAAATCACAGGTGAGGTTTGTTGAGAACCCTGCCACTGAGGAGGTGTCTCCAGATGATGTTGCCAAGACAAGGCTTCTAGATGAGGATTTCTCGAACGACGCATTTCATCATGTTGTCCAGGTTCTCCAGCATTGTGACGCTGGAACGAAGGACAGGAGAGGCGATCTTGAGGGAAGATATATCCTTGGGGCATTCTGCCATGGTGGGCAGAGGGGTGTAACCACATTAGCAAAGAAGTACCCGTCAATGGTCCGATTCTTCAAAAAGTTCTTGATCTCACGCGTCACCAGGTCTGACATGAAGGAGGAATTTACCTGGGGCACCATTTTACTCTCGCAAGCGTCAGATGTTCCAAGCCACCGTGATTACCGCAATGAATGGGGTTCTAAGAATTTCCTAGTTAGGGTGCCAGGCAATATGGAGCTTTGGACCTACCCTTACGAGTGCCAGAAGGGTGTAGCTAAGAATTCCCAGCCAGATTGGACCTCTGAATCAGTGAGAGTCTTGAGCGAAGAGGTGGAAATCTTCGATGCGAGGGATTATCATGCAGTTCGTAAGCGCCCGGATTGGTTCTTGGTCGGGTATACTCCCTTAGGAATTCACAAACTTGAGGATGTTGATAAGGAGTTGTTACGTAACTTTCGGTTTAGGCTCCCAACACTTCAAGCTGCAGACCTGAGTATCAGGGTTGTCCGTTATGACCCAGATCATGATGAGGACAAGACAACGGGAAGTGCTCAAGCTGTGCCGGAGGTGTCGGACTTGCCGCAGTCCTTTCAAGAAGAGGCAAGCCACTTGAGAGTTTCCTTGCTGAGCGAGGGGTATCAGGAGTGTACCGCCAACTTAGTGCACTTGGTGTTGAGTCACCTGCTGACTTGCCATTCCTCTATCGAGAGGATCTGATTGAGTTTGGGATACCCCTTTTGGAAGCTACCTTGATTATGAAGGGAATCCACCCTACTGGTACCTTGAGGCCAGATAATCCCAACCTGTGTGCCCTTCGTTCAGGCGAAGTACGTCTCCTTGATAGGAGGCAACGACCCATCCCTTGGGTGTTCCAGAATAGAACACTTGACTGGCGTGCTCCTCCACCCCCTCTGCCTGGTTTAGGCATAAAGGAGCAAGGTGTTGGAAATACGCCTAGATTAGTTGATTGGGAGCTACAAGAAGCTAGGAGAAGAGGAGAACTTCCCGACCTGTTCGAGGAGCCTGGTGAGTACCAACCAGATCCAACGGATTCACCAAGGTCACAGGTCGGAGACGCAGGTGCCGCTTCCTCTACAGATCCTCTAGCAGGTAGGCATGCAGCAGAAAGGGCAGTAGAAGAGTACATGCAGACCGTGTATACGCAAGAAGTGTGGGATGATCGGGAGGAGTGGCCCTCTGCTTCATCCATGCATATTCCGTGTGAGCCTAGCTGCTATGAGGAGTGCTTCCAATATAGTATCCCATGTCAGGATTTTGTTGATGAGACTGAGAATCGTGATCAGGGAATAAGTGTCTTAGAAGAGTACCAACCAGATCCGACGGATTCACCATCGTCACAGGTCCAAACCCCTTATGAGTGCAGGGCCGTAGAGTCTGGGTTCATAGAGCAGCTAAACACCTCCCGTGAGACAGGAGTAGCTTCGTCTGGAACCATCGGAGTTCCAACTGCAAACCCTCTCGCTGTCTTTCATGAGACAATGCCTAGCAATTCAGATCCCGAGGCAAGGTCTAGTGTAGCTAAGAAGGTCGATGAGTCGCTTTGTACTGAGAATGTGGAGCAAATACTCACTGACCTAACGTCCCATCTCCGAGTAGTGTATACAGTTTCCCCGGCAGAAGTAAGAACCTTCTTGGAAAGATGGATACCGGCTGCTAAGACAGAAGTAGATGCTCTTGTCACAATGAAAGCTATCCAGAGACTTAGCGGAAAGGAGGCACTTGAGGCAACGAAGGTGCCTGGTGTTCAGGTGTTGCCAGCGAAAACTGTCTTCACTGTGAAACCTGATGTAGGGGTTAATCTTTATAAGCGTAAGTGTAGGGTTGTAGGTTGTGGAAACTTTGAGTCGAAGGATCCAAACCTTGACCTTTATGCTTCCGGTGTGCCAGCAGATGTATTACGTGCCTGCCTGGTTGAATCAGCAAGCAAAGGCTACGATGTGTTCATTACGGATGTGAAAAACGCGTTCTTACGAGCTAATATACCAGCTGAGGTTCAAGGGAAAATTTTGCTGCGTCCACCTCGTATCCTGGAACTGATGAATATTACGGCGCCAGGGGAAATCTGGATGATAACAAAGGCGGTCTACGGACTGCGGCAGTCGCCTCGGTGGCCTTCAGGGACGAGAAACTTCTGGCAGCTGAGTGGGATGGCCCATCTGGACGTACAAGAATGCGTCAGTCGAAGGTTGAAGGCAACCTTTGGACTTTGGTGGATGAGGCTGGCACTACACTAGGTTCGGTGATAATCTATGTCGATGACATAATGTATATGACAACACCTGCAGAAGCGCGTGCTGCCCACAATTGGTTGAAGGGTGTTTGGGAATGTACCGAGCTGGAGCAGTCGAGGCCGGACAGGCCAGTGACGTTCTTGGGAGTGGATATTCATGTTGTCTGTAAGTCACAAGGGGCTGTTGGTTTCTCTCTTGGACAAGAGGGATATATTAATGAGCTGATTCGTTCGTATGGAATGGTTCTCAAACCAAGACAGGCTCCACTCCCTCGCAATTGGGTGAAGGCTTTACCGCAAGATGAACTGGATTACTCATCAGAGGACCTAAGACAGGCTCAGAAGATCACAGGTGAACTGCTGTGGTTGTCACAACGCACGAGACTGGATTTGGCATACAGCGTTTCCTTGATGGGATCTTGGTCCACTAAGGCTCCGAGATATGTGCTGAAACTGGGGTTGAGAATTCTGGAATATGTGCAAGCCACCTCGGACTTCAGGTTGTCATTGGTCCCACTGGCGAATGCTGAGAAAAGATTGGTCACGTATACTGACGCATCATTCTCACCTTATGGCTCGCATTCTGTTACTGGAGTGGTGATTGAGTATTTGGGCTGTCCAGTTCAGTGGAAAGCAAAAAGACAGAACTTGATATCGCTGTCGACGGCGGAAGCTGAGTTGATTTCTGGCTGTGAAGGTATTACGTTGACGCTGAGCATGGAATCACTGGTCGAAGAACTGGCAGGACAGCTCTCCGTCAAACGACTACTTGTTGACAACACCGCAGCTATTGCGCTGGCAGAAGGTTCTGGTACCATGAGGACCAGACATCTTAGGGTACGAGCGAACTTTGTGCGTGAAATGTTGGATAATAAATCCTTAGAACTTGACCATTGTCCTGGGGATATACAGTTAGCCGACATATTGACCAAAGTACTGCAAGGACCTCGACACCAGGCTTTGTGTAGTTTGTTGGGTTTAGGTCCCTCACCCTTACAAGAAACCGTAGCTGCAGTGTTGCATCGCGACTCAGGAGATCATGGAACAGGAACCCAGGTTTCTGGAGCAGCAACTGGAATCCTCATCTTAACTGTATTACTGCAGGCTCTTGAAGGAGTAAAGGCTGATGACAGCCATGATGATGATGGGGTTTCGCCGGTAAGCCTTGATCTCTACATTCTAGTGATAATGATGTCATTAAGCGTCCTGTTTCTTTGGGAGTCTGGTAAGCACTGTGTGCGAATGTGCTGCGCAAGAAGGATAGCTGAGGATGTACATGTGAATATGGTACGGCATGATGAAGACCAGGTTAGACGGTCTAGGAGGCAAGAGGCTGTAAGGCGGGCTATAGAAAGGGAAGCGGGCGAGTTAAGGTTTAGAGGAAGTAGCTTGCAGCCTTCCGAGGAAGTATCACTTCCAACAGAGAGAGAGGTCCCGAGGACTTCCTTGGATGTGTCAGTGAACCTAACTGCACCAGCACCATTCAGTGGTGGAGTTACCACCTCACAACATTTTGATAAGCCTGTGCGAGGTTCACCTACCTCTTCTGGAGCCTTTCCTACTTCGTCTGCAGATCAGTCCTCCTCCTCTGCAGAACTTCCTTCTTCATCTGCAGATCAGTCCTCCTCCGTTGCAGGTCTCCCTTCTTCATCTACGGACCTTCGAATTGGGTCCTCAGTGCCAGTCGGTGCGACTTCTTCCAATCTCCCGTCGGGTAACTGTAAGGAACAGGTTCTAACCCAGAGAGAAGCAGGAACGCAGACGGACTTCTATCGAGGTTTGACGTATGAACAGATGTGTGAGATTGATCTTCTTACTACAAGTGGAAGGACTCCATCTGCCGTTCACTTGTTTCCCAATTGCCATGCTTTGAGAAATGTGACTAGTGTCCAACGACGAGCCTTTTGTAGGTACTGCATAACTCAAGCACGACAAGGACTCTAGTCAAGTGGTTGTTTTCCTTAAGGGAAAAACAACCAAGGAGGAGTGTAGAGATCCCACGTCGTGTTTGCCGGTGGTTGATTTCCACTTTTCATTGAAGCATGCGTTAATGATCCAGACCTGAAACCGTACCGGCTGTCGGGATGGGCCTGAGGCCCTTTGAGACAGACATGTCATGCTGACACTTTAGCCTGTAGGCTGAGATCAGCAAACAATCCTGAGCGCTACATGTAGCACGGAGTGCANAGCACCTTGAAGGCTTGTCCGTGAAAAGTCTGCAAGCAGTAGTAAGCCCATGGAGAGCGCACCGTTCCCTTGACCTGGAACGATACATTGAAGATTAAACATGGCCTCTGCACAGGATGGCACAGCATCGGCAGACAACCCAAATTCGCAAGACCTCCCTGAGGGGGTTCAACAAACTCTAATCTAAGGTGAAGCAAGAGCGGAGGAGGAAGACTTCTCCCCAAGAACTTTGTCTATGATAGCTTCGCTGGAGGATTCTGAGGAATCCCGGACCCTGGTGGCCCAACTGAAAGCTGCTCGCTACTTGCTTGCATATAGGTGCATGTGGTGCTTATGTCATGCTGTAACACAAGGCTTTGTGATTGTTGGAGCTTGCATGTTCATGATTGGCTTCTCACAATGTCTGCTGTTGATG
>BGNK01007398.1:1790-12455 GCA_003297005.1 Symbiodinium sp. clade A Y106
CCACACGAAATCGCTTTATGGGGGGGTTTTGCGAGGAAAATACAAGAGACAAGAAGAAGGCAAGGGAACAAAACGCAAGCACCAACACCAAAAGAACAGAAAGCCACACCTTCAAGGGGTTTCAAGGAAGCCTCAACTCAAGGATTGCAAACTCAAAACAAGACGGCAAGCCCAAACAAAAGAAAAAGACACGACACGAAATCGACTTACGAGGGTTTTCACACAAAGCCGCTGTATGGAAGGTTCTGCGACGGAAAGAAAATGAGAGCAAACTAAAATGGAAGAATACTTTTGCAAACTTTGCAAAAATCAGAGTTTGACGCGAGAAATCAAACTTTGAGATTTCAAACTTTGCTTTTGTCCGACAGCTTTGAAGTGCTAAATTAAATCAAAATTCAGATGGACCTTCAGGTCTCCCTTCAAGCCACCTTCAAGCCTCCCTCCAAGCCTCCCTTTCAAGTCCCCCTTCAAGCCCCCTTCGAGCCCCCTTCAAGCCTCCCTTGAGACTTAGCCCCCTTGAAGCCCCATTGAAGCCCCTTCAAAGACTCTTGAAGGGGGTTTAAGGGGGGCTTAAGGGTCACCCCTGTGTGGAATCTTAAGGGAGCTTGAAGGGGGAGCTTAAGTCCCCTTTGCCCGAAGGCATGGAGCCCATACAGCTTGCTCCAGGATTTAGCAATGGTTTGAGTGGATTCGGAGTGGGTTTGCCTGACCGACTAAAAGCGGCGCTTGTGGATGGGCTTCCTGTCCGGATGTCGTAGAATGTCCTTAGAGTTGGACTCAGTCTTCCCTGTGACTTTGTCTTGGAGGAGTTACCAGAGACTGCGCCGCTCTTTGCCTCTCGGAGCTCGGAGTCTAAATATCTGAACTTTGCTCAACTTCCCTTTCTTGGTCACGCAAAGCAGCGGTTTAACATCCTTTTCGAACAGGACGGTGCTGGAATGCCTTCACTTCTTTGACTCCAAACGCGTCTGAAAAATGTTGCTTTTCTTCGACGAACGCGTTCTTTAAATCTGGTGATCTTTTCTGGTGATTTTCCGTTTTTCTTGTCTCCAAAGTTTGCTCAAGAAGAACAAACACACATTTTTTTGGTGTGAGCAGACTTAGATTTCTCAGAGGTTTCGTGCGGGTTTCTACTGACGTTCAGGCGGTCCACTTTTACGCCACGATTTACAAGCCACAGGTTCACCTTCTTTGCGGTTTAAAACCAATGAACAACATGTGAACTCAAATCTCCAACGGAGCTGGGGGCTAACTCCAACCTAGCCGCTCTTTTCCGCGAAAAAATGAATGACACAAGACGGAGGTGGCCACATGAAAAACGCTTCAAAAATAAGCTGTGTTCTGCAGCTTCAAAGCCATTCCAGTTCGATGGTTGGCTGTTTCTCCAGTGCCAACGTTCCCATTAACAAATTGTGTGACAAAAATCTAAAAAACAGGGCAGGAGAGCGGGGACACTGACGACGAAGCGACGTCGAAGGGCAGGCGACAACGACTGCGGCGACACGATGCTGCAGTGATACGCACGACGACGTGACGGGAGCACGAAGGGTTCGCAGGCGGGGCAAGATGGACACTACGTCCTTGACGGTGCATTTGAGAAGCTGGACAACCGTCTTCACAGGTCACCACAAGAAACCCACAAGAAAACCGGTTGCAATGAGGCTTGGTTTGAAGTGAAAAACTGCTGCTGCTGTTGCTGCTGCTCGGATGGACGTGCTCCAACAGCACGTGTGCGATGTTGAGCAGGGTGCCTGGGCCGCAAATTCATGCAACGAAAAGAAGCTCAACAACTGAGTTGCGCGTTTTCGTCTGGAATTCAAACTTCTTGTGTTGGAGAAGCTTTTTGTTCTTCTTTGTGGTGACGAGAGTGGAAGTTGACTCCAGCCGTTCTTGGCGGATTGGAGTTTAGGTTCATCCGGACCCGGGTTGGGTTTCGCGTTAACTCGGGTCGGGGTGGTTGGAGTTGGGTTGGAGGTTCCCGTTAAGTCCAACCCAAACCCAAGGACCCAAATCCAAGGTTAGGGTTCGGGTTCAATCCACTTCAATCTGAGGTTCACGTAAGGTTGAACCAGAACCTTTAAACGTGAGGTTCAGGTTGTTGGCCCGCCACCCCCTCCGGGGAGGCCGAAGTTGTAACAAAGTTCAACCTCCACCCAGGTCATGCTCTAAAGTTGCCAGCTCAGACCAGATTGCCAATGCCTTTGGCAAGCCGCAGTGTGCCGCAACGTCCTTTCTTGCCAAGCCATTTTTCAGCCTGTCGAGCATGGAAGAAGGTTTTGTTGCTTTTCGAAAGCAGGCAAAACCGAAAAATTTCTTTGCTGCAGTATGCTTGGTTTTCACAAGCTGTTGGAACACATGCTTGTGATGCAACTTGTATTGCGACGACGTCGATGCCGCCGTTGTCGTTTAGAACAATGCTTGTCCGAGAGTGTGCACAACCATTTTTCGCAGTTTACACATGTTTGGAAACACATGCACTCAGAACTGTAAACTTCCTTGTGGGAATTCCACATGTATTCACTGTCGGCTGCTCGCTTTTGCAAACAAATTCCGTTGTGCTTTGAATGCCTGATGTTTTGCACTTCAAGACGATCCTCCAGAAGACGAGTGACCAACAAGTGTTTTTCTGTCGCAATTTGCACAAACGGATGCTGCGAGTCGATGACATGGTTCTTTTGCCAACCAAGGAACGTATCCGCAAAAGGAGGCAAGTGACCATGGCCACAGAATCGCTTCTACGGAGTTGCTTGCGACCTTCCAACGAGCAAAGACAGACTAAACAATCCATCGTAGTGGAGAAGGCATGTTTTGCTTGGTTGAGAACCATTATTCAGCTAATGGCGGAAGTCAGCACCAAAGAAGCAAACGTCTGCAAGATTCGAAAAGACGACTGCACAATGCAATGCGCACAAAAGTGAAGCCTACGCTCTTAATCCCGGGCTCAGAATGATTTTATCTGAACTACAGGCAAAGTGAGGCTGCGATAGTCGACCTTACAGAAGATGCTGACTTTGTCAACCTGGCTCGTTGAGAAGTAAAAGCAAGGCCGTCACACTTAAGGAGCTTTGTTTTAATCAAATCAGTTCTGGAAGATCGTGTTTTCGACTGGTTACTGGTTTCTCCTGCTTACCCATTGATCCGTAAGAGGTCTAGCTTCTTGTGGACGGCAGAGATTTTGTTTTGGGCAAAGGGTCCCAGGCACCACAGCTGCTTTGGGCCCTCAAGGGGCCGGATCCTTCGTCTGGTTTTGCCATGGATCTTCGAGACAAGAGGAGACACATCACATATCCGATCTTTGAAGTCGGCAGCCACGCCCATACACCATCAGGTTTCATGTGTTTGCCAAGTTTACGCGGATATTTGACATCAATTGTGAAACAGTTTGAGCAGGTCCAAGATGGTCCAAGTGACAAACTGAAAGGTGCTGGTGCAACGAGAACAACAACCATGCTTCACGCGCCATCAAAATGGAAACACCGCACGTAGATATTGAATAGCAATGCTTGAGCGACATGCACTTGCAAGACAGTCAAGACAATTCTGTGGAGGTTGGGATTTCGGGTTATCGGCGTTTATTCCCAAATTGAGTGTGATGTGGCATTTTGGCTGTCGACGACCACGATCTTACGGTCTTGATGTTTTAGAGTCTTAGAGGCTGCATGTTTGCGCAAGAGGCGATATGCGTAATACAAGCTCGGCAAATCGGTTTAAACAACGAAACATTTTTGGTTGATTTACAGGCATGGTAACAGGTGAGTATTCGGACCAATGCTGTATGTTTCCGGGTGGAATGTGCCACTTAGCCGAAGGTCGATCCCACAGCATCGCAACGAGTGTGTATCGGGGGTCTGCGAATGTGTTTCGATTTCCTGCAGGTCATGACAACCTGAGGATCGATCTTGTCAGTGCCTTGCACGATCTTGGTGGAATTCCTCGCTCACTTTGGCCAGCCTTTGCACACCACAAAACATGTCACTCGATTGCGGAGTACTCATCGGCAACTGCAGCTGTTTACGTCATGTTATAGAAACAACACTGTCGGAACCAGCAGAAACGAGACACTTAATCAGTTTGTGAACGAGGGGCTCCTCAGCCTCAGGGTGTGGGTTTCAGCATGTTTCAGCTATGTACTCGGGGGAGTTTCCTTTCACACCGGCTACGGGTATCATGCTTCTGTGGTTTTTCTGCATTGCAATTCACGCCGCCATCCCGCGCTAGTTTCTCGACCATGACGGTCCAAACTGAGGCAGTGGCAGCGTATGTGGCATGTTCGGCTCAGTTGTTCGTTTGCTCCGGAGGATAAGCTGGAGAAGCCATGCATCGCGGAAGCGTCCAAAGAGGAGACGCTGAAACCGAAGGCGCATTGTTACCAGAAGGACCCAACTGATCATGTTCTGTCCTGGTGCCACATGCTAAGGACATGGACCGATCCACTTCAGACGATGACGAAGAAGATGTTGATGGACATGAGCATAAGGGCATCAGCTTAGATGATCTCAGCGATGATTGGGTCGAAGCTCAAATGAAGGATGTTACAGTGGCAGTGGCTTGGAAGCAGCCAGCGAAGCAGCTGTACACCCGCAGCAGTTAGACGCACGATGCGAAGCATGGTATCTCAGGTCATCGGCAATGTGGATAGCGGGAAGTCGACATTGGTTGGAGTTCTCACCAAAGGTGGATTGGATGATGGAAGGGGCCTGGCACGGGCCAAGGCACGCGATGGCAGAGGGTTGGACCTGTTTACATGAAGCAATGCCCGTGCATCCAACTTGTGAGTGCTCCAGGTGTTTAATTTCTCGCACGAAGCGGCCAACGGCAGAACCAGTAGTATCGCACAGGACGATTCCAAAAAGCCGTCTCCTCCGAGTGCTCTTAGAGTCACATCGCATTCATGTTGTGACTTGTCATTTTTTGGAGGAGATTATGGGCTTCTCGCCAACGGGCGAGCAGGCGGGATGTGAAAGTCCAAGCGATGCGAACACAAGAATCGTGAGAGCCAAGCCCCAGGTGCTCATTGACAGAATGGGTACTTCCACGGCCAGTTCCCGAAATCAGACTTGGCAACAGGTGGCCGACATATGCACAGCTCTGCGGAACATGTGATGCTGTCCGAATCCTGCACTGTTCCTGATGATGCTGTAAAGACTCATGAGTGCTGGCATGTAAAGCAAGGAACCAGGTTTTGCTTGTGATGTCGTCAATGCTCGAACCCAAAAGGGGATTGGCTACGCAGGGTGGCCCCTTGAGCACATGTCACGGCATAGCGCCACGACATTCACGACCTTTAGGACTTTCAGGAAGCCATGCGCAATTTGTACATCTGAAGCGCNGGTGGCCCCTTGAGCACATGTCACGGCATAGCGCCACGACATTCACGACCTTTAGGACTTTCAGGAAGCCATGCGCAATTTGTACATCTGAAGCGCATAACTAAGCCTGTGTGTGTGTGAAAAGAAGTAGCATCGCTCTTCGCTTGCATGCCATGGATCCTACTGAGCCTAACTACGACGAAGCCTTTCAAACCCCTGATTACCATCATCAGGGTCTGAGCCCAAATACTGCCCAGACTGCTGTGCGCGAAGATCGCGGTGGTGATGCAGGGGCTATGAGGCGTCAACTAGAGGGTCGGGATCTGCAAGCTGAAGCTGTGGATGGTGTGCAAGGCCATCAGGAAGCCGTGGCAGTGAGGGCTATGGCGGTGGCTATGACAGCAGCAACTGGGAGCCCAGGGAGAGAGCCAGCAGTGGCGACAGGTCCTCAAGGAGGCCTGCAGTTTCCCGAAGGGGCGGTGCTTTTTTCCACCAAGGGCCAGATGTGGAGGCTCATGGAATGGCTGCAACCTGGGGTGCGGGATCAGGCGGGTTATGCCAATCTGGATGCAGCGCTTAGGTGCCTTTTTTCAGGAGATGAGGGCGTCGCAGACGGCGGGCGCTCCGCCATGGATGCCGTCGCCGTTTCCCTCAGCATCTACTTCATTGCCTATGCCAGGGGTGTCGGGCGCAGCACCTACTTCGTTGCCTATGCCAGGTGTCGGGCGCCACCTACTTCGTTGCCTATGCCAGGGGTGTCGGGCTCAGCACCTACGTCGTTGCCTATGCCGGGGGTGTCGGGCGTAGCACCTACATCAGTGACTACTCCAGGGGTGTCGGGCCCAGCATCTACTTCTTTGCCTATACCAAGGACTTCGGGCAGTGAGGTGGCGCAGCATGGAGATTCGGGAGGGCAAGTGGGTGCAACTGAGACGCCACAGGTCCCTACAACGCATGCTGCAAGTGAAGGTGCTGGTGATCCTGTGACAAAGCTGCTGCAGGGATTGGAGGCTGTGCTGACGAAGAACCAAACGAAGACCCAAGAGGAGGTCACGAAGTCAAGGCGCCGAAGCTTGCGGAGATCTCGGAGGCCAGTGCGATTGACTTCGGGGACTGGATTCATTGCCTGGAGAATGTCATGGGTGACTTGAGTGCAAACTCAGGTGAGTGGTGGAAGGCGGTGTCAGAGGACGCGCAGGCCTACTACCAGAAGTATGTGGAAGAGGATCAATTCGCTCGCCTGGCGTTGAAGCCTACACCATCACCAGAGGCGGCGAACTCGGATAGGCGCGGTGCGGCGCTAATCCTGGGCGCGGTCCCTGAAGAAGTGAAGAAGGAGTTGGTAGCTTCGAGATCAAGGACAACGTTGGAGCTGTTGTCGAAGCTGATGGTAATGTACAGGCCGGGTTCCACTACGGAGAAGTCTCAGTTGCTGAAACGAGTCGAGGCGCCGGAGGCAGCTAACAATGTGAGCGAGGCCGTGGACTATCTTCGACAGTGGAACAGGTACTTCAAGAGGGCCAAAGACCTGAAGTTGTCGACGCCAGATCCATCAATATTGCTAAAGGCGCTGGATGGCTTGGTACGACGACCTGTACAAGATCACCAGGACATCGCCTTCCGCATGAGCTTGCTCCGCTACCATCTCGAGGTGGACTTTGCACGGGTCTTTGCACCAACTGAGGACTCGATCATGGCGATACAGCGAGCTTATTTGGCGGAGTTTGAGCAAATGGGCTACCGCAAGTACCTACCGGCCTGGTGGAGGACAGCAACAGCAGCAGCCGAAGATCAAGGCTGCAGAGCTTCCACCTGGCAGCACACCAATGCCTACGCCGTCGCCGAAGGCTGGGCCAAAGCCGTGTAAGTTTTTCTTGTCAGATGATGGGTGCCGCCGCGGCAAGGACTGCAAGTATGAGCACTCAATGAACAGCTTGAGCAAAACCGAGAAGCGTGAGAGATGCTATGTGTGTGGTGCAAAGGGCCACATGTCCTCTAACTGCCCTACAAAAGCCAAGGAGCAGAAGCCTGTGGTTGCAGCTGTACAAGGTGATTCTCCTCAGTCTTCTACGGGGGGAACAACAAACAAGAAAGGGTCAGTGGGGACAAGAAGTGAAGCCTCGACAGATGCTGGTTCGGCGACGACATCTACTACGGCAACAACAACAGCGACTACGGTGCCTACGCAGCTGTCGGAGGTGCAAGGGGTTCCGGTGGAGCAACTGCTAGAGTTAGAGGACGCCCAGAAGTTGATGAAAGCCTTTATGCAGCAAGCTACCCCGGTTGCCAAAGCAATGCGTGTCAGAGGCATGGAGTGGGATGAGCTTCCTGCTCTACGAGAGCTTGACGCTGATGGTGAGGTCGCGGTCAAGAAGATGGGCTTGCTAGATTCGGGGGCAACTCACGCTATGCGGCCAAGGACTCCGAATGACGAGCTCAGGGTGACCCGCACAGCAGAGGTGACCTTGGCCGGCGACCAGAAGATGGAGTTTCCTCAAACGCAGAGTGGGGTGATCCTAGCAGGACCTGAAGCTCAACCGATTGTGCCTTTGGGTTCCCTCATTCGGGCGCTTGGCTATGAGTTCGTGTGGGGTCGCAAGGGTTGTGTTCTACGTCACCCAGAGCGTCCTGATGTCAAGGTTTACGACAGGTCCTCGTGCCCAGAAGTTCGTGAATGTGATGCTTTGAGGCTGATTGCGGAGCTCGAGAATGCGAAGGTGGGTGAGGCCATGAAGTCCTTAGAGGTGCTCCGTGCGGCTATTCAGGTTTCTAAGCAGAGGCAACCATGGGATTGGTGGGATGCGGTCAAGCGCTACGCCAATGAGGGCACATTGGACGCTGGGAACCATGCGGTGTTGGCCGCCCCCTTTATGGCTGATGTTCCAGTGGAGTTGAGGACTCAAGTTCTGGAGGCGATACCGAAGACTGGTGAGGAGGCCTGGAAGGCCTTGAAGCATATGCCTTTCAACCGAGCCAAGAGGCGAGCACTTTGGAAGAGCGATTCATGGGTGGTCCACATGTTTGCGGGGGAAAAGTTTCCAGGAGATCCCTTCAGCATGGACCCGGTGAGCTGCTTGAGCTGGACCTTCGCCGTGGAACGAGCTTGATGAACCCAGAGGTTTATGGATTCCTGTTGTGGGCGGCCAAGCATCGGAAGATCAAGCATATCGTTGGAGGTCCGCCATCCAAGACCTATTCTCCTCTACGTGGACGAGATGATTTGAAGGCGCTGGAAGTTGTACGTTCAGCTGAAGAGCTATGGGGAGTAGGTGAAGGTCTTCAGTGGGAGGACGCTTCTTGGGTCCTACCAAAAGTGTGTTCGTGAGCCTTGAGGGGGGGGGGTGGGTGGGATTGTGGATATCTCTGTACGCTTGAACCTTTTGTGGCATGTGAACGAAGTTTTCTCCTCCTTTTAACTTGAGTTTTCAGCTGAGTAGAATTTATTCAACAGCTNTACTGTGGAAGATGTTCATGAGATTGTCAATGAAGTAATGAGTGATGCCTTGAAGGCTGAGGATCGGCATGCTTTGGCGGAGGCTGTTTACAGATGGTGTTTGAGGCATCAGGGCATTGCCGGAAGGACGGTGCGAGAGCTGGGCGACAGGGTCCGGCGGGGGCCTTATATCATGCGAGCACCAGGGCCGTCAGCAGCTGAAGTGTTCGAGGGACTTTTGGCTGCAGACCCTGCTTTGGGCTTGGCGGCTCTTGAGAAGAAGCTGAAGCTCCGCAAGGCTGGTGCGGGGGCCCGTGTCGAGGCGGAGGACGCCTGCAGGCGTCGCTGGGGCCTGAAGTTGGCATCTATGATCAAGGAGGCTGGCTTACCGGCGTCTGAACGGATCGGGGCTCTTCCGGATTCTGAGTCTGCTTGGTTGAGGGCCTTCGGCAGTCGGAGAGGTAAGACGTTGAAGAACCGGGCTCGCNATCGGGGCTCTTCCGGATTCTGAGTCTGCTTGGTTGAGGGCCTTCGGCAGTCGGAGAGGTAAGACGTTGAAGAACCGGGCTCGCACCTGGGAGCCTGTCCGCTCCTGGATGCTGCAAGCTACTGGGAAGCCTTGGCCTGGGACTACGTCTTTGTTGCTGCAGTACTTCGATGAGCGACATCAATGCAAGCCGATGGGGAAGACAGTGCCACAGAGCATTCTGTCGAGCCTGTGTCTGCTGGAACTGGTGGGGCAGGTGCCGCCCTCGGAACGGCTTTCGTCGGACCCTCTGCTGGTGGAGACAGTTAAGGCCTGGACCATGCAACTTGAGACGGTGGCGGAGCCCGTGAAGCAAGCTGAGCTGGTGACCGTAGCGATGGTTCTCTCTGCCGAGATTTTGCTGGTGAAGGTCGGCACCCCAGCCGGGCTGCGCTTTGGTTGCTTTATCTTTCTGCTGATGTGTTGGGGGACTTTGCGCTGCGATGACATACAGGGTATCGATCCGTCAAGCATTACTTTGTCTCAGCTTGGGATGAAATTCACTTTGACGCGGACTAAGACGTCTGGGCCAGGTAAGCGTATCGGACANAGCATTACTTTGTCTCAGCTTGGGATGAAATTCACTTTGACGCGGACTAAGACGTCTGGGCCAGGTAAGCGTATCGGACAGCTGCAGGGTTATCTTCTGAGAGGGTTGAGCCTCTCCGGATACGACTGGATCTTGCATTCCTGCAAGCTGCTGCAGAGCGATGAGTTCAAGTTCCCGAGGGATTTCCTTTGCCCTGACCTGGGAGAATCTTGGGAGGTGAGTTGCAGGGACTACTTGGATGCTGAAGGGGTGGCAAACTTGATCCGACGTGTCATTTTGGAGCTTCCTGTTCCGGGAAAGAAGGATGGCATTTGGGGACTGAGCAAGTCGACAAAGCTTGTCCCAAAGGAGTTGTCGCTCTTTTGGTCGGGGCACTCGCCACGTCATTTTCTGCCCTCGTTGGCGGCAGCGATCGGGATCGAGGAGAAGAAGAGGGATTTCCTTGGCCGGTGNAGCTTGTCCCAAAGGAGTTGTCGCTCTTTTGGTCGGGGCACTCGCCACGTCATTTTCTGCCCTCGTTGGCGGCAGCGATCGGGATCGAGGAGAAGAAGAGGGATTTCCTTGGCCGGTGGACCGCTGCACGGCAGGGATCAACTGCGTATGTGCTGACGGCGCGTCAGATCATTCAGCAGATTCAGGCCGAGGTCTGCGAAGCCTTGTTGACTGGGAAGCACCCTCCGGGCTACATCGAGGAGGAGCTGCTCCTTCGCTTGAAGACCTTTGCGGAGCGCCATGGTGTGGCCGGCGGGGTGGCGGCGAGACACAATGTGCTTGTCTGGTGTGCGCTTAACCTTAGCTGGAGCCTTCAGGGCGAGTATCCGGCCATTAGGGTGGATCCTGGGAGTCA